>JAVJIF010012823.1:0-121668 GCA_038442645.1 Agave tequilana
TAACCCCATATATATATATAACTAATAATAATTTAGTTAATTTAACATATAGTTAATATTATATAGTTAATTTAACATATAGCTAATATTAGTCTAAATTTAATCTAGTTAATTTAATCTTTTAATGTTAATTCATTAGAAATGTTCTAGTTTATTATACATTTAATTTAGTGTAAATTTAATCTTTTAATGTTAACCTTTTAATTTAAATTAAATTAACATATCATATTTTATTTTATTTTCAATATGGATTCAAAGTAGCGTGATATTGAATGGGAACATGATACCCATGTTGATGAAAATAGAAAACTTGTGAAGTGTTACATGACGATACCACTAGATTGAAGCAACACATAACGCATATATCCAGTCAGTTAGAAGTATGCTAACAAGTATCAAAAGAAGTGTCTCAAATATTGAAATATCTTTTCAAAAGTAGCAAAGAAAGAGCAGTTATAAAATCTAAGAAAGAGCGACTTATGAAATCTTTAAGTGAGAAAGAGTTTTATGATATGACCGATGAAGATTCTGAAAATAAAACTGAAAAAGTTAATGACTTGAAAGAAGTTGAAAGAAGACAATTAAAGTAAGCTATGAAAAAAATTTGTGAAATGACTTGGAGATCAGCAGAATGTCATATAAGAGATGTTGGTGACAGTAGTTTGCAGCCCTCAGAATAAGGGATCAAGCATGGATTGCGTCGGAGTTTGACCACTAGAGAAGCTTAAATTTCAGTTCGTGATATTGATCCTTACATCTTTTCAAGAAAACAGAAATCAATCAAAAGCACGTGCTTAACTGAGAAAGTTAAAAAAGTTAGAAAAAGTCATAGTGAAATTCTTCCACTACAATGCAATACCATTCAATGTAGCTGATAGTGGTTCTAATTATCAAGCCATGTTGCAGAGGCAGACTCAAGTGTATAAGGCCCTACATGGTACCAGATTGAAAATCTTTATTTGGAGGAGAAATTAAAGAAATTAAAGTAATATTATTTCAATAAAAACAAACTGGCCGCAGTATAGTTGCACGATCATGTGTGATACCTGGAGTTCCCGGAATAGAAAGCCTATTATTAAAAAAGCAGTGCAACAATCTCTTTTAGTTGATTGGTGAATTAATTATGGCGAAAAAGCTTTCAATCTGCAGAAAATTGCCACTAAAATTTTAAGCCAAACATGTTTTTCATCGGGCTGTGAAAGAAATTGGAGCATGTGGTCACTGATTCATACAAAATCGCACAACCAGTTGATAATGAAAAAGTTGCATAAACTAGTATTTATTCATTACAATATGTTATTGCGATTAAAAAATTGACATGCCAAAACGACACGGATGATTATTGCAACCCAGTTGATCTGAATAATATTTTCAATGATGACGATATATTGGATGCGTGGATTTGGGTGGGAGAAAACTCATGTTACCACCAGATTACTTAGATTGATTGGATGAAGGTATTCATCGTAGTGACAAAAGTGATGGTGATGACGACGAAGATGATGATGGCGGTGATGCGGTGATGATGATGATGTGATGGTGACTGTTTGGACACATATATTGCATAAATATTATTACATTCCTACATATATTCTGTAATGAATATTGCAAATAACTTGTCTTAATGTCCTAATTCATGCGGAGTATGATAGGGAGAAGATAATAATGAAATTTATCCAATTAAATTTAAAATTCAAAAAAAGGAGATCGATTCAAATCTAAGGTTCTAGAAGCTATCTTATCTGAAAACTGGATATATCGGATAAGATAATATTATCTAATTTTAAGAGAAAATGGGTTGTTTAAAAATCCTATCGGTTTTGCTAAAGATAAATGGATATCTTATTAATTCTAGAAGATAAACTGAAAATCTAAGAGGATAGGTGGATAAATAGAAGATCAACGGATGAGATGAAACAGTTTAAATTCAGATTCAGGCTAGATACAGTTTAGCATTTTTAATCATAACTCTCGCTACCGAAACTCAAATTTGATGATTCAAGATGATAGAGAAAGAAGACTTAAAGGCTTACAGTTCTTTTGTTGATCACTCTTTCTAATTCTATAATTTGATAAGTGATATTTGCCAATCGACACGCCAATAAGCTGCAGATCAGAATTAATTTCTGGATAAATCAAATTAAGTTTAGAGATAAGGGGAGAATTTAAATTCAGAAATATCCAGCTCTTCCTATCTTCATACGCTTTCTATCCCTCTAGTTTTCTCCTATAAATACCCTCATACCTCAAAGGCAGAAAGAGCACCATCTCAGAGAGAAAGCTTCAATTTAAGTTTTTCTTTTCTTATTCAATGTAAATTTTATTTTTCTTTATAGTTTAGGTTAGAGAGAGTTACATGATTAAAAGAGAGCAAGAGTTATTATAGAGTGACACTATTGTAATCCTTTCTCAAGAAACTGATATTGAAGTTGAAATCAATGGAGGTTTCCCACTTTTCCTCATTGTGCTCGATCTCGCCGAAGCTCTAGTTTCTTTATTCTTCTCTATTGCTTTGCTTTATTCAATGTAATTTTCATTATGATTCAAACAATAAAGGTAAGTATTCTTTTTTTATTCTGATTTTTTCACTTATACTTTTATTTATCTGTTTTCTTTTCTTTTGTACTTAAAACAACAACACCATCTCTTCTTCTACCATCTCCTTCTTAACTAGCTTAACTATTTTTATTTTCTTTTTATAAAACTGAGAAAATGAATATTAACTAGTTTTGGTATATTAAAAGAAAGAAACTTACACAACGCTTCCATCACTCTTCCTCCCTATGGATCACGACCCGTTAGCCCTAGGCTATGTGATAGAATTGAGGACCTAGCACTGATCTAAATTTCTATATATTTTTTTAACATATTTGGCTCGATCATAATTTTGGCGTCGTTACCGTAGAGGGATGGTAAATTTTCTTTCTTTTAATTTACTTTAACAAATTAATCCTTTTTTCTTTTTTGTTTTGGTGTACAGGGGCTAATTACAGAAAACTGGGAGCTGCAGAGCATCAGAGCCCACAACTGTGATGAACTACTAACTGTAGTCTCTTGCAGTTTGCTTTTCAGAGATTAGCTCTCTACAGTTATTAGTTTATCTGTTTGACTCACTCTGTATATATTTCTAATCAACAGTAACTTGTTACTTTCTAAACGCTAAAAAACGTTTAGACTTTTGCATCTTAGGGCATCTATCTATTTCGTTTTTTTACATTACTGTTGAAGAATGCTGGAACAAAGGTATGTGTGCATTGAAATATATTTTGGGTGTTTCATATTGCTTGAATGTTACTTTTTGCTTTATACTTGTACACTGTACTAAAAAGACTAAGGGTATATCCTTAAACAAGATAAGGTGAGGAAGTCATTACCCTTCCTTAGCTCAAAATTATCTCATCACTCACTAATCCAGCCTAACATAAAATTGAGTAGACGTTGGCCCTAGGGACATCTCGGACTCAAATAGGGATTGACCAAAGGGGGAAGCTGTTAGAAGTTGACTCTTGCCAAATCGGTGTCTAAGGTTAGGGATTGAGAGGCGAAACCCCGAAGACTGGTGGTTTGGCATAATTAGGCACGGATACCTCTCACCAATCGTACCCCTACTTGGCCGATTAACTTGTGGTTAGGTTCTGCAATATGCCTGTGGATAATCAACCGTTAGGAGTCGTCTAGATTTAAGCTCACCCTAACATAGTCTAGATTTTTCTTTATTTTCTTGTTTATTTATTTTTATTTGTTCTTGTGAAAATGGATTATAATTACAATTATCAATTATAACTCAAATCCATATTTCACACCAACCTCTTTCGATTCAGATATTACCAATCCGGTATTACATAACTTTAACTCTAACTAACCAAGTATGCCAGATTGGTCTTATCCGAATCAATATATGTCCAAATCTCGATATTATGAAAAAGAATGGGACAATCATCAACACTCTTCACCAAGTCAGTGGGGATACAACTCCCCCGAGTTTTACTATCAACAACCTCACCAACAAACAACTTCATATAATCCATACCAAAACCAACCTATAGAAGAGAAATATATGCATCGCTAACTCTCATCGCGTCCTTACTACAGTGTATTTTGGGAAGCGGGGCGTGACATTATCAGTTTTGCCTAACTCGAAATTTTTTACATTGTTATTATAAAACTTTAAAAATATAATTTTAAAACAAAGATATTAAGTAATTAAAAAAATACTAAAGCTAACTCTCTCTAATCTAAAATCACTCAAACTAAAAGTATCTTGTTAAATCAATTGAAGAAACTGAGAATTGTGTATTTATTGATGAGGCGATGCCTGAATTTATATAGGTATACAATTGCATAATCAGAAAATCCTACTCCTAATACAATAAGTATTCTATAATTCTAATCCTAAAACTATTTCTTTAACACTCCCTCGCAAACTCATGATGGAAGAGAAATTGTAAGTTTGAATAAAAATAAAATAAAATAAATAAAATGTGAAAAATATCTACTGAAAAATTTGAAACTCGGTGTCAATCACGTATGATGATTTTCGAAGACTGATGAATATAACTTATAAAATCTTAAACACCCTTTCGTAAACACATGATGGATAAAATATCGAAAGCCTAGATAACTATGGATGATGAGAAGAAAAGTTAAAGATGGACTCCAATAGATAACAAAGCATTTTTGAAACTCTACTTAAGTCTCTTTCGTAAGTCGCAAGGCGACTTTAAGCTTGTAAGTCTCTTTAGAATAGTCAGAGCAGAATCCAAAAACCCATGATGTCACTTTCACTAGTGAGGCTGATATTAAACCTTTAAGTCTCTTAAGAATAGTCAGAACAAATTCTAAAAATGAAAACTCATGTCTCTTTCACTAACTTGGCAGACATTGACATAGTGCGAAATCCATTGATTGAAAAGAATATTGGTTAGATAGAAAATAGGCGAGTTATTAGAGATCCCTAAACTCAATAAAAGAGGAGACTGACCGAAAGAGAGATGCTGCCAGTATTCTATGAGAAGAGCAGCCAGTAACAAATTCGTAGAAGAGAGAATACGATCGCTGATGAAAAAGCTGATCATTGATAATGAAAATACTATACCGAACAAAGAAGGTGAAAGAATTTTGACAAAGCGAAAACACAACGTGGCCCGACTTAGGCATGTGCTACATGAGTGCTGCTCAGCACAGGCTCGATAATGACGATCAATATAGAAATTTTTTGAGAGGCTCTGATATCATATTAAATCAGTTGAAGAAACTGAGAATTGTGTATTTTATTGTTGAGAAAATACCCGAATATATATATATATATATATATATATATATATATATATATATATATATATATATATATATATAAGCATACAATTGTATAAGAAAACCATGCTTCTAATACAATAAATATTCTATAATTCTAATTCTAATATTATTTCTTTAGCATATCTATCTTTATTTTTTTATCCTTATTTTAAAAGTCTGGCTAACTAATAACTCATTCTATATATTTGATGTTATCTGAATACAACTAATCTTTTTTTCTCATATGAAATCTATGAACTAAATATTTACCTCTATTCATCTTATATCTTGAAAAAATATCCTTTCTGCTATCTCTCTCTGTTTTAAATTTTGCAAACTAAATATCTATATTTATCTTTATTTAAAATAATTTCCTCGTAAGGTAGAGCTTAAGCAAATACCAGATCACAAATGAATAAATCAAAATTATTCAAATAATTATTAAAAAGTATAATATGACATCGAAATATTCAAGTTTGTTATTCTAATCAGTGAAGTATTTTTTAAAGAAAAAATTCAATCAATAAATTAATTTCAAACTTTTATGTTCAATTAAGTCTCAAGAAAAAGTTGTTAGACTCATCATTAGCATTGTTATCAATTTTTCATTTATAAAATAGTTCAGAACATTAGCATGTTTAAAATATTACAAAATATTTGTTAATATAAATAACTAATTATTGTCTCTAACTAAAAGGTTCACAAATTAGCATAAAAGAAATTATAGATACTAGTAATAGAATATTAATATATTGAAAAAAATTATATGAAAATTGTAATTTTATCAATTATCTTTTTTACATCTTAGTTTTTTTTTGGAAAAATATATGGTAAAATCAACTTGTAATAATTTTTAAAATTTTATATTCCTTTTAAACAAGTCATTTATCATGCTTAAATTTAGATAGACATTAGTTTAAATTGCACTTTAATACTCTAAAGTTTCAAGGACATTGCACTTAAATACCTTATTCTTCTTTTGCTGCACATAAATATTCTGTAGTTTTTTTTCAGGAAAATGCAAGCTCTGTTAACAATAGAGCTAAAAGGACAAGTTACCCTTATCTTCCTATTTTATTTTCATAACAAATTTTAGTTCCAAACTCTAGTTTCCAAAGAAACACAACATGAAAAAACTATGATTAAAATTTTAAAAGAAAAGGTGACACATGATTTCAAAAGGACTAGTTTTTATTTATAAAATTTCTTTATGATGGTTTTGAAATTTCTCCAAGTCAAGCCGACACAAGCTACATATGATTTCAAATTTTGTCCTAAAATTATTTTCTAAAGTAATTGGGACGATAATTCTCGAAGAAAATATCATAAAAGAAGAAGAATGATAAAATGTGTTAAAAAAAGAAGGAAATAGATAGATTAGGACAAGAACTCAGTTTGTAGTTCATGAGTTTTAAGAAATGAGATAAATAAGGTTTAAAGAATAAAGATGAATAAGAGAGTATAATTGTCTAAAAGAGTCACATGTTTCTCACATGAGAATATTTCAAAGAATATTGTAAAAATAAGCTAATAGAATGTATCAAAGTGCTAAGAGATAATATTATAAGGTATTTATGTGGACAACGAAATCAATAAGGTATTTAAATGCAATAACTATGAAACTTTAGGGTATTAAAGTGCATTTTAGCCGATAGTTTTTAAAAAATCACATTTTTTATAAAAGAGATAACATAATGGTTTTATTAAATAGTTATAATTTTTTGATAATTTTAACTAGTAAGAACAAAAATATAATTATATTTTATTTTTTTAACGTGCACCACACGTGCTCGGTATACTAGTTTATACAGATTAGAAATCTTACTGTACAGTATAAATATTGTTTAGAACATTATTATCATCTTATCCTGAAGGTATTATGTAACAAGTATACCAGCAGCGATGAAAATCGAGCCAGTTCTGCCGCTTGGCGAAGGAAGAAGCAGGAGGAGGGAGAACAAGGAGGAGGAGGAGGAGAGGCTGGGGGGACGGAGGAGGAGAAGAAGAAGGAAGGCTAGAGGGAGGCTCCCCTGCTGCTTTGCTGTTATCTCTCTTGGAATAAGATGGACAAACGAACACAATTTCTTAATTAGTTATGGGAGAAAATGCTTGATTTTGATTATTGGCGACGGAAAACTTATCGGCCACCATCGAGAACGAAGAAGAATGTGGGAGGAGGAGGAGAGGAAGGACGAGAAGAAAAAAAGGGGAAGTGAGAGAGAAAGGAGGGGGAGGCTGAGCTTTATCGTGGGCGCACGCCATCGTATCCACTGCTCTTTCTCACACATCGACAAAGATAGACAGACGGACGGGCAAATAAAATTTTTATAGAAGTCACAATAGAAAACAATAACGCCCGCAGGACATGTACATCATAAAGTCTTCTCTCTTGCCAACACGCTTCGTTCAAATAAAACCATTTCCCAAGTTTTGCTTCAAACCGATTTCGATTCTCGCCGCGTGATCTCCCATTTTCTTTCAAACTCGGCAACGGAGAGCGAAGGAGAAGGCGAAGATGAAGGAGAGGAGCCGGCCTTTCTCTGCTCTCGAGCACAAGCGGTGAGTGAGTCATCCGCCCCCTCTGATCTCTCCACGTGCTTTTGATCCGATCGACCTTCTTCTTCCGAGATGATCGCGATCAAACTTCACCCATTCTCTCTTCAATTTTCCCAATGTGGCTCGCGATCTTGGATCATTTGATCGAGATCCTCGTTTAATTCCACTGGAAGTTTCAAAAAAGAGAAGAA
The DNA here is from genome assembly GCA_038442645.1 of Agave tequilana. NCBI lineage: Eukaryota > Viridiplantae > Streptophyta > Magnoliopsida > Asparagales > Asparagaceae > Agave > Agave tequilana. The sequence goes on from JAVJIF010012823.1 coordinate 8,043, forward strand.
TTTGTGTGGATTAGGTTTTAGTGGGGTCAGTCTCGGAGTTTCAGCCAGGATTCTGTATTGGAGTTTAGGGTTTAGTCTCCTATGGGCCAATGTGTGCTTTAGGGATTGATGCTATGGGCGGTGTAATCGGAGTCGTGTTGTGGTGTTTTGATTGATTTGTATGTTTCTATGGAAGTTGAATCCAGGTATAGTTGTAGGGTTTTGAGTTTTTGATTTCTGTTATTAAGAATTGGTAGGAATTGATAGCGAGAGATTTGGACAGGGATGCCTATGGGTTTGCGGTGCGGCCACAACACGCGCAGAGATATCGAGAATATGCTAAAATCTACAAGGCAATGCTCACATTTCCTCGTTTTTTCTCAGAAAGGGTTAGTGTAAAAATGTAATCTTTCTCAGATTTGTGCAGTTATCTTGATTGCAGGAGGAGGAGGAAGAGAGATCGAAAAAATGGAAGCACTTTTTGGAAAGGTGTTCTGGAGCAGCTGGATCTGCAGAAATCCCCGCATTCGACACGATGCCAGAGAACGCCAGTGTCCAATTACCAGAGGAAACTTCGAATTGCCAAAAGGAGGAATCTGGTGAGGACAAGAATGGTGAATTTGATGCTTCAGAACTGGAGAAGAAGGCTTCAGAACTGGAGAAGGAGACTTCAGAATCTTCAAAGAAAGAGAAAAGTGAGTATAAAGTTGAAATATGGGCTGAGCCTAATGCCTCCCTCAGTGCCATTGAGCATCTGATGAGTTTCCGTGTGAAAAAGAAGAAAACTTCATCCAGCGAGGGACATAATGTTGGGATAAGTGCAAGTAGGCTTGCTTCTGCTGAAGAAGGGCCATCACCCAAAGAAGAGAACTCGGACAAAGAGTTTTATAATATGGAGAGATTGGATGCGACCCAAGAGGCACCATCAGATGAAGGTGAGGCACCCTCAGGTGAAGGTGTGGGCAATGATTCGGCCACGAGTGTGGTTTCTCAGGAACCTTTCTTTCCTTGGAAGGAAGAGTTGGAATGCCTGGTCCACGGGGGAGTTCCAAGGGCTCTTAGAGGAGAGGTGAAATCAGTACTGTGTAACTGAACTTATTGGGTTAATCTGGTATGTGCCGATGTTGCTTTAAGGTCTAATCACTCTTCTACTGTAACAACAGCTGTGGCAAACCTTCGTCGGTGTGAAGACACGCAGGGTGCACGGTTACTACCTCAATCTATTAAATCCAGAAGATGATGCTGGTGACAATAAAGAACCCAATGGCTCCCTTCCAAATGACCACGAAAGCATTCCAAAGAAACCTGAGAAATGGAAAGGACAGATTGAGAAGGTTACTAGATACATGGATCTTGAACCCCAAAGTTTTCTGTTATGGTTTATAGAACATATAGACAATATGTTTAATCAGTATGAACTGTATTTTGCTTTTACAGGATTTGCCCAGAACTTTTCCGGGGCATCCTGCTTTAGATGAAGATGGGAGAAATGCTTTAAGGCGTGTTCTCATGGCATATGCACGACACAATCCATCTGTTGGGTATTGTCAGGTACATTGCTTTCAAGTTGCACGAAGCAACTCACGGTCATTTGATGGGACACATTTTAATATATGGAAGACACTATTTAATCCTCATTATGGAAGAACCACTATTTAATCTTCATTATTAGCTTTCTTGGATCGTAAAATTATACTGTCTTTATTCGAATGCTGGAAATAAAACTTGCTGAAGTTTCACATTGTCTGTGGAGCACGATACCATCATCCAAATCACTGATAGAAGGAGAAAATAAAATGCCGACCACTTGATGCAAGCTTATTCTCTCATGATTGGAGGAATTGTCAATCACACATACTTATATACTGTTTGCTGTTACGACTATATATGTTATTGTTAAACCTTCTCTTGTAGTCAACACGTTAGCCTGGTACAAGCGGGTTCTGAATCCCATGCCTCTTGCCCATTGTGAACAGGCTTTGCCATGGTGCTAAATTGGCAATTGCATATTGTCTCGACATGTTGGGCCAATTACATCCTGTTCGGTCTAAGATCCTTGATTTAGAACTGGAAACCTAATGTTTGTTAGTTTCTAAAATATATGTGTATATCCAAAGTGCTGAAAATAAATGTCTACCAGTTTATCCTTTAGTATAAACATAACTCTAAAACCTTAGTGGGTATAAAAATAATATGATGAAAAAAATAATAGAATAAATTAAATTAAAAATAAAAAATGAAAATATTCCAATATCCCTGATATGTTGTGTAAAATATTCTAATATATGCACTCAAAAGGTTCCAAATCTTTCTATTGTAAGATTTCGGACTAAAATTCCGAGGCCCCTTTCTTACATTAACGAAGATAAGAATCTGTAATTCCCTTAAATTTATCATGAAATGAGAAATTAGGAAATTGAAAATGCAAATTGGGAATCCAACACTTGGATCACGATTAAAACATTTTGAAACCCTTAGATGCTAAAACATTCTAGACTGTAAAATTAGTTCATTACTTTAGCCCTCTGTTTTGTGGCTATTTGAAGGATAATTAAAGAAAACTTAAAATAATCTAAAACTTGGTTTTTAGACACTCCAAGTGATGTAGATCAATTTCAACAAAGTGAATCTTCAAAGTGGATGCGCTATCATATAGTTCTAATTGGTAGGATTTTGATCCAAATCCTCTAGAGAAGAGCCTAGTCTAACTCTTACGTCTGTTTATTTGCATGCATGTTTATCTATATATGTTTATCTCGTGTGTGTGTTTCCATATGTATATTTATGCATATACATATACACACAGACAAGCGCGCACGCACATATATATATGGGGAATGTTTTAATACACATATGGTGTAACCTAAGAGTTTACATTCACTTATGAAAATACACCGTAGCCCAGTCATATCCATAATCCAAATCATTAATTATGATCTACATGTTCACTCATGGATCAAATTTTATATGAATTGAAACTTTTTAGTCTCTCCATCTCATGATCTAAAAATGGATGGTCTGTAGCGGGTCATGAGATGGAGAGGTTAAAAAGTTTCAATTCACATAAACTTTAGTCCATATGAGTTTTAGAATATGTATATCATAATTAATGGTTTGGATGTATAAACTACAATGTATTTTCATAGGTGTATGTAAATTCTAATGTTACACTTTGTGTGTTAAAATCTTTCCCTAGACATACATATTTGGATCATATCAACCACAGACGCTTGATTCTAAAGAGCACCACATGATCTCTTTACGAACCCTTTTGGAAGCTTTTCCTAAGACAATGAAGACTTCCTAGACATTTCTTTGTTCTCTCTAGAATATTTCTACATTTCATCTCTCTTCATCACTATACTTTTTAATCGTGGTGTCAACTTATTGAAAAATTTTGGTTTAGTGACCCCCAAGGGATGTCTTAAATGTTTTAGAAATGGTCATTTACTAGCAATATATGTAACTGAAAGCTCAAACATGAGTTCAAACCATCTATTAGCAAAGCTGGACTCTGGGGAGTGTATCTCCAACATCTCATACAGTTGTGGACCCGACTGGGAAAATCTGATTTTTATTTCCCATCCATTTTCCCTTTTATAAACTTTTCCTAAATCAATGAAGACTATGCATGGATATTTCTTTTCTTTATTCTCTTTAAAATATTTCTAAGGGATTTTGGCGTGCACACATGCGCGCACGCGCGCACACATACCTGGCTCCTTCGGGAAGGATTTGGAGCCAAAATTTTCTCACTAAAATTCAATATTAGGCAAAGCAATTTAAAGATCCATTCCGCGAGAGTTGATCTACATTATTTAAAGGGAATAAAAATAAAAATTAACTATTTTGGAGTTTGTTTGCTCATGCATCCATAGGTACAAAATGGACAACAAAAATTAGCACGTTGTTTAAATATGTGATATTTGGCATACAAATTCTCGATCCAACCATTTGAGAATGATCTACACACTCAAAAATTCTTACTCACCAATTTTTTGTTAGAGTACAAATATTTTTATACCGTTAAACTAAGCAACTTGCTATATACGTCGTTCATTTTGTACCCTCTTGATGCATAAGCAACAAAACTTGAAAGCACATAATTTTTGGTTTATAGTCTCTCTAAATGATGTAGATCAACTTGAATAGAATGGATCTTAAACTTGATTTTTCTAACATTGAATTTGGATGTTGGCTCCAAATCCTCCATGAAGGAACCAAGTTTATATATATATATATATATATATATATATATATATATATATATATATATATATATATCCTGCACTTATATTAGTATTGCATATTTATCCTTGTGTTATATGTATTTTCTTTTATACTCTTCTATTTGTAAATAATTTATGTACATATCCTTCTGTGAGAAAAAGGTTAATGATTCTTTATTAAGTGAAGAAAATCATACTAGATTGGAAAAAATTGATAAATCAGTAAGACCAAATTACGGTTAATAGATATATCTTTGGATCAATTAAACTTGTCATTCGATTCATCTACTGATGTAGGAGATCAAAGCAACAACAATAAGTCATGGCAGCAGGAGAAGCAGACTTCGATCGACCGCCCGGTCGATTGACAACACCAGATAAATCAACGGTCGATCGCCTGGTCGATCGCGAAAAGCCGAGAGTGGAGACTTTACAGTCAGTCGACCACATTCAATATAGACTAGAGACTCCTCAGTCGGTCACCCGCCCGGTCGACCGACCAAAACCCGAGAGCAAAGATTTCTCAGTCGGTCGCGCGTCCGGTCGATCTGACCTGAGCGTATCAGTAATATCTGATCCTGTTTAGGATTTTGTTTAGTTTTAATTTGTTTTTTTAGTTTTTACTTTTTTTATTTTGAATTTAGTTTCATAGATAGGATATGACTTATTCTGAGCCTATAAATGATCCTTGAATCTCTTGTATTTGTAATCAATTTTTCAATCAATATATTTTGAGTTTTCCTCATATTTGCTCATTAATTCGAGTTGTTTCCTTTGGTTCATAGATTCGGGTCATTTCGCTCGTGGATTCGAGTAGTTGTTCCTACCTAAAGGTTTCTTCAGGGTTCGTCAGCGCTAGAATGAGATCTAGCCCGCGTCGCTCGTTTTCTTCGCTTCCCCGTCTGCGTTAAGTGGTATCAGAGTTTCGGCAAATGCTTTGATGACAGTCTAGCCTCTCCATGAGAGTAGGCGCTGTTGAAGGGAGACTTGGTGCTCTTGAGTCAACCATGGACACTCTGGTCTAAGAAATCAAAAAGCTATCTCTCAAATTTGATGATCGAGGCCTTGCCGATGGTTCGTATCGAAGCGGGTGTGAACGCTCATCGAACAATTTTCCTCGACCACCTCCATCGCTATCAGGTAATTCTTATCCACAACCTTCAGCCCAGCAATTTCCTTTCCAATGATCACCCTCACGTCAGCAACTACGTCAACCACCACCATCACCACCAAGATGTCCTATACGACAACTTCCTTACGAAGATCTTACCAACGCGGAAGAACTCATCAACACCTTCTATCCCGAAGATGATTTCGAAGAAGGTTACGATGAAAGGACGGCCTATGGGTGAGGCCCTAGGCGGATGGCGAATCCTAATCCCAACAGGGGAGACGGATTTCTTTTTTCTAACCCAGATAGGAGAAGAGGAGATCCAAGTCCTAACGAGTGAAGTATGAAGATCAAGATTCTTTCTTTTAGTGGGAACCTTAACATCAAATCCTTCTTGGACCGGGTCTATGAAGTAGAGAAGTTCTTTGACATGGCTTATGTCCCCGAGGAAAAGCATGTTAAGTTTGTAACGTACAAGCTCAAAGGAGCAGCCGCATGGTGGGACCTACTATAGATCACACGGAGGCGCCAAGACAAACTACCTGTGATGACATGGCGGTGCATGAAACAACTTCTTCAAAGTAGATTCCTTCCACCAGATTACCAACATATTCTTTACAACCAATTTGAGCAATGCAGACAAGGTACAAGAATTGTTGCGGTATATACAGAGGAGTTCTACCATCTTTCGTCACGATGCGACCTATCCCTGACGCACCAGACTTCAAAGTACATCAACGAGTTAAAATACTTCATCGAGGAACGTGTGGCCATCCAAGACATGTTCTCTGACGACGAGACACAAAGAAAAGCAATTAAGAGGTTGCATAACATGCGCAACATAGAAGGCGTCCAACAATACAAGAACCCAACAAGGTTCTACATCAATCAAACGACCTCTAGCTCGTAAAGTAATTGACACCCTACTAGCAAACCTGGCGACGATAGCCGCCTCCACTACAAAGGGCAAGGATAATTCATATGCCAAGCTCGGGGTTGGCACGTGTTATAAGTGTGGCGAACCTGGACACAGGTCTAATGAGTGCCCGAAGAGGATGCCCGTTAACATGGCGGACTATAAGGACGAAGACGAAGTGTTGATTGAGACTGAGCTGGAAGATTCTGACTTCGTTGAAGAAGATTGAGAGGTGGCCACCAGCGTAGTCCAGTCTAGCGGTTGCAAGGATCATACGACTCGGCCTGGTTCGAGACAACTTGGATGCCCAAGTCGAGGGGTGATCCGAGTCAAACCCGATCCGGGTTCGACTCGGCCAACTTAGCCAACTCGACTGAATCTCCCAAGACTCAGCCGAGTGATTGGGTTTGACTCGAATCACACTTGTTCGCCCGTGATTGAAGGAAGGTGACACATATAAACACAGAAAGGCGACGAAAAAAATTCTCTAGATCCAGATCGTCACCGCTCGCTCCGCACGCTCCGCCATCGCCCTCGCTCCGCTGGCCAGGTACCCACTCTCTCCTCTAACCTCTCTCTCCCACTCAGTTTCTCTGTCCTCTCTCCCTTTCTCTCCGTCGATATCTCTCCCTTTTCGTCTCTCTTCCCCTCCGCGTCTCTCCTTCTATCCCTCTCTCCCTCAGTCTCTCCATCTCTCCCCCTCTCTCTCCGTGGATCTTTCTTCTTCTCCATCTCTCTCTCCCTCTGCGTCTCTCCTCTCTCTCCGTCGATCTCTCCCCCTCTCTTCGTCGATCTCTCTCCCTCTGCGTCTCTCCTTCTGTTCATCTCTCTCCCTCTGTCTTTCTGTCATCTCTCTCCCTCTCTCCATCGATCTCTCCCTTTCTGCTTCTCTCCCTCTGTGTTTCTCCCTCTGCCCCTCCCTCAGTCTCTTTGTCGATCTCTCTCCCCCTATCTGTCGATCTCTCTCCCTCTCTGTCTCTCTCTCCCTCTGCGTCTTTCCCTCTCTCTTCGTCTCTCTCTCGGTCGACCTCTCTCCCTCTCTCTCCGTCAATCTCTCTTCCTCTCTCTTCGTCGATCTCTCTCCCTCTCTGTCTCTTTCCCTCTGTTCTTAGTCCCTTTCTCTGTTTCTCTCCCCCCCATTGTTCCTCTTTCCTCAATCTCTCTTTATTTGAGTTTAATTTAATTTAAATTAGTTTAGTTTAACTTAATTTAATTTAATATAATTTTATAATTTTAATTAAGTTAGGTAATTTAATAATTTTATTGAAGTTAGGTAATTAATTTAATTTAGTTTAATCTAGTATAAATTAGTTTAGTTTAATTTAGTTTAATTTAATTTAATTTAGTTAATTTAGTTAATTTTAGTTTTAATTTAATTTAACAGATAATTTTTTAAATTTCAGTATGGCTCCAAAGCAACGCGATATTGGATGGAAACATGATACCCCTGTTGGTGAAAGTAGAAAACTTGTGAAGTGTAATTATTGTGGAAAACAAGTACATAGTGGTATCACTAGATTGAAGCAACATATAGCACATGTATCTGGTCAGGTAGAAGGATGTTTACAAGTATCAAAAGAAGTATCGTACATAATGAGACATCTTTTTAAAGGTAGCAAAGAAAGAGCGGCCATAAAATTTAAGAAAGAGCGACTTATGAAATTTTTAAGTAAGATTTTTATGATGTGACCGATGAAGATTCTGATAATGAAATTGAAGAAGTTGGTGGTTTGAAAAGAGTTGAAAGAAGACAATTAAAAAAGTTATGAAAGAAAGTCGTGAAATGGTTTGGAGATCGTAGAAGGTCATACAAGAGATATTGGTGACAGTAGTTCGCAGCCTTTAAGATCAGGGATTAACCGTGAATTGCGTCAAAGTTTTACTAGTAGAGAAGCTAAAATTCTAGTTCGTGGTATTGATCTTTATATGTTCCTAACAAAACAGAAATCAATCAAAAGTATGTTCTCAACTGAGAATATTAAAAAGGTTACAAAATTTATGGCGAAATTCTTTACTACAATGCAATACCATTCAATGCAGCTGATAGTGGTCCTTACTACCAAGCCATGATTAATATTATTATGGAGGCAGACCCATGTATAAAAGGCCCTACAGGGTACCAGATTGGCAATCTTTATTTAGAGGAGAAAATAAAAAATTGAAGTATATATTGCTTCAATAAAAGCAAAATGGCTACAGTATGATTGCACGATCATGTGTGACGGCTGAAGTTCCTGGAATAGAAAGCCTATCGTTAATTTCATGATTTATTGTGATGAAGCATGATCTACCATACTTTTGTTGATACTACTAATATCTCAAAGACTGCTGATTATATATTCTCGCTAATGGATAAAGTTGTTGATAAAGTTGATGTGAAAAATATGGTGCAAGTTATAACAGACAATGAGGCAAATTTCAAAGCAGCTGGACACTTGTTGATGGAGAAGAGAAAACATTTGTTTTGGTCTCCCTGTGCAACACATTGCATTGATTTGATGCTTGAAGATATTGTCTCGGTGAAATCAGTCAAGGAGACATTAGATGAAGCTAAGATGATCACATTATTTATTTACAATAGTCTCAAAGTGGTGAATTTAATGAAGCTATTAGAGATAGAGATTTGTTGAGACCATGTATAATATGGTTTGCCACCAAGTTTATTTTTATTGAAAGCCTTATTCGCTATTAACAAGATTTGAAAAGAATGTGTACAACAACCGAACGGCGTGAATTCAACAAGGAAAGGAGTAGAAGTGTGAGAGATAAGGTTTCTTATCTCATTCTGACTGACCGAATTTGGAAGAAAGTAAGAGATGTCCAAAACATTATTGATCCTCTTGTTAGAGTCTTGAAGATAGTGGACCAGGACAAAAAACCTACATTATCTATTATATATGAAGATATGAGTAGAGCAAAATTGGCTATAAAGGTATCAAATAAGAACTGAAAGAAGTACTGAGATATCATTGATAGAAGATGGGAGAAATAATTGCATAAATACTTGCATGCTGCTGGTAATTCATTTGCCTAGAAATCATATTTGTTGACTAAAAATTGAAACTGTTATATCATAATAATCATGTTCTTACATTATTGCAGCATATTTTTTAAATCCAGCACAACTATATTCAAAAAACTTTTCTACACATTCAGAAGTGAGAAATGGATTAAAAGAGGTCATTAAAAGATTGGAGCCAGATTTGAATAAATAATTAAGAGCTATTAATGAGGTAATAATATTTTATTTATTTCATCGCTATAATGTTATGAAAATATTAACACTTATGATGTGGATTCTCACAGATAAATTATTTGTGGATGGAGTTAGAGAATTTGGAAGCTCACTAACTAGAAGAGCAGTGCAATAATCTCTTCCAGCTGATTGGTGGGTTAACTATGGTGAAGCTCCAAATCTGCAGAAAAATGCCATCAAAGTTTTAAGCCAAACATGTTTTTCATCGGGTTGTGAAAGAAATTAAAGCACGTGGTCGCTGATTCATTCAAAATCGCGCAACCGATTAGCAATGAAAAAGTTACATAAACTAGTATTTGTGCATTACAATATGCGGTTGCGAGTAAGAAACTTGACATGCAAAAGCGACACTGTTAATTATGATCTGAACAATATTTTCAATGATAATATATTAGATAAGTAGATTCGGGAGGGAGAACAACCGATATTATCACCAGATGACTTAAGTTGATTGGATGAAGGTATTCATCATAGTGACGAAAGTGGCGGTGATGGTGGTAATGACGACGATGATGGTAATGGCGGTGACGATGACGACAATAATGATGGTGACGGTGGTGATGATGGCAACGACGGTTATGGCGGTGATGGCGATAATGATGAAGAGACTCATGGTGTTAGTGGAAGACAACAAGGTGGTTCTATGGCATAGGATTCAAAATATTAGGCCACACAAGATACATATCATGGAGGCCGAGCGGGGATTTCGTAACAGCGTAAGCATTTATGTCGGTTGGTTGATTTGAGTTCTAGCGATGATTATTCAAGTGGACATGATAACTACTCACATGGTTATCATAGTCTTAAAGGCCATTTACAGGGGTTGAGTTTGACATCTGGCCAACATTCTAGCACTGATTATTCTAGCACTGGTGAATATTCTACTAGCAGTGCTGAATATCGAGGTTTTAGGTATTATCACCATGGAGTTGATATTGCATAACCTCTACTGTCATATTACTCTGATGTGGGATCCTCTAGCCAATCATCTCAGTGTACAAGATTTTACCCACAAATATATTATTATCCTTATGGAAACTTTATACCTGATTTCTATACTTATCGCGGGGATGATGATAATAATGATTTTATGCCTCATCGCAATTCAATGTGGAAATGACTATATTAGCAGGTACTTATGAATTATTTTATGCAATTTACTATATTGTGCATGTATTTTGATATGTTTTTACCGACGACGCTTGTATTTATGCTTTCACTTTATATTTTGTGTGCTAGATGATATGTTTTGAATATGTTATACTTGAATTTAGATGTCTATATTTTTTATTATTTATCATGATTTTTTCATAATTTTTTAACTTTCTATGTAGCGTTTTGTGCGTATCGTCCGAGTCCGACCCGAATCGCCGAGACCGATCTATCTCGGTCTCGGCCGAGACTGCGACTTTGAACCATTAGCGGTTGATATGCAACCAAAAGAACCCCGTCACTATACAAAAGCATCAGATTTTCTTCTCAAGTTGTTCGGTAAAGTTCAAGGTGTGCAATCTCATCATTGACAACAACAGTTGTAAAAATATCGTCTCTACTGTACTGGTGAACTATTTGAAATTAGAGACAGAGACACACCCTCATCTATACACCATTGGGTGGATAGAAAAGGGTCCTTGCATAAATGTAACGACTTTTTGCTGTGCTTATTTCAATTGGCAAGTTCTATCAAGATTCAGTTACTTGTGATGTTGATATGGATGCATGCCATATACTATTAGAGCGACCGTGGTAACATGACGTCGATGCTACCCATTGAGGCAAGAGGAACATCTATATGTTTTTTGGGAGGGCAAGAGAATTGCCATGAAGCCTATTCCACCACCACTGAAGCCGACTAAAGAAGAAAAGTCAAAGTTCATATCGATATGCAACTGATGTGAATTCTTGGTGAAGTGAAGTCTAAGGAGACAAAGCAACGATTTGCTTTGATAGTCGAAGAAGTCGGCCCAACAATTGAAATTTTTGAGAAGATGAAGCTGATGCTAGAAGAATTCTAAAAAATAGTTCGTGACGAGCTCCCGGACGAGCTGCCACCCATGAGGGATACCAGCACCACATCGATCCCCGGAGCGAGTCTACCCAACCTCCCACACTACCAGATGAATCCAAATGAGAGTAAAATTTCAAGGGAGGGATAAATCAAAGAACTTATTCAGAAGGGGCACATTAGAGAAAGCATGGGCCCATGCGCAATACCAGCCCTTTTGACGCCTAAGAACGATGAAAGTTAACATGTGCTTGATAACTGAGCCATCAACAAGATCACTATCTGATATCGATTTTCGATACCTCGCCTTGATGACATATTGGATCGATTAGGAGGGTCGTGTATGTTCTCAAAGATTGATTTGAGGAGCGACTAGCACCAAATTCGCATTAGGCCGGGAGATGAGTGGAAGACGGTGTTCAAGACTCCAGAAGGACTGTATGAGTGAATGATCATGCCTTTTGGACTATTAAATATACCAAACACTTTCATGATATTGATGAATCAAATGCTTAAGCCTTTCTTAGGAAAATTTGTGGTTGTTTACTTTGACGACATCCTAGTCTACGTTCAAGCGAAGCGGAACATCTCCAATATATATGGGACGTGTTCACAGTTCTGCAAGCTAATGAATTATACATCAACCTGAAGAAGTGTAGCCTCATGACTACAAACTTAATATTCTTGAGTTTTGTTAGTTCACAAGGAATCCATGTAGACGAGGAGAAAGTGAGGGCAATCCGAGAATGGCCCACACCCAAGAATGCTACCGAGGTAAGAAGCTTTCACGGCCTAGCTACTTTCTATCAACGTTTCATCCGCAACTTCAGTAGCATGGTAGTACCCATGATTGTCTGTTCGAAGAAGAAGGGTTCTTTCATCTGGACTGATGAAACCAGGAGGGCTTTTGAACTCATCAAGGAGAAGCTTAATATTGCTCCTATCTTAGCCTTTTCAAACTTCGATAAGGTGTTCGAGCTAGAGCGTGATGCTTGCGGAGTGGGCATTGAAGCAGTACTTTAACAAGAAAAGAACCTATTGTCTTCCTCAGTGAAAAGTTAAATGAGACAAGGCAAAAGTTGTCTACATATGAACAAGAATTATATGCAGTTTATCGCTAATTGAAGTCAAGGGAGAGCTATCTTATAGCTAGTGATTTCGTGCTGTTTTCGTATCATCAATCACTTAACACTTTAAGAACCAAAAGCACATAAACAAGATGCATGCAAGGTGAGCATCCTGCTTTGAGCAATTTAATTTTGTGATCCGTCACAAATTTGGGGTAGATAACAAAGTTTTCGATGCATTAAGTCTAAAAGTTTCACTGTTGGTCTCGTTACAAAGTGAAATCATTAGGTTTGAATGCTTGAAAGAGCTATATAAAGAGGATGAAGACTTTGCTGATATTTGAGAGAGGCGTGCGTCACGACAGCCCACACAAGATTTTCATATCCTAGATAGATTTTTTTTCAAGGAAAGCCGGTTATGTGTGTCAAGAACTTCGCTGAGGGAGAAAGTTATTAGAGATTTGCACGGTGGCGGACTTATAAGACACTTTTGGAGAGACAAAACTACAAGTCTTGAAGAGAGATATTATTGGCCCCAACTGGGAAAGGATGTGACTACATTTATGAGTTGTTTGGTTGTCAAGTAGCAAAAGGACAAGCCTAAAATACGGGATTGTATACACTTGTACCCATTCTCAAAGATAGTTAGGAGGACTTGAGCATGAATTTCATGCTAGGACTTCCTCGCACACAAAAGAGTAGATTTTATCTTCATGGTAGTTGATCGATTCTTCAAGATGACGCATTTTATTCCTTACCAGAAGACGTCTGATTCACCATATGTGACCAAATTGTTCTTTCAAGAGATTGTGAGACTACATGGCTTACCAATTCCATTGTTTCGGATCGAGACATCAAGTTCTTAGCGATGTTTTGAACTACTCTATGGAGGAAATTTGACACATCTCTAAAATACAATAGCATGGCACACCCACAAACTAATGGCCAAAGAAGTTGTCAACTGTACTTTAAGAACTTATGAGGAGTATATGTGGAGACAGGCTAAGAGCATGGGATCAAGCTTTGCCTCAGGCGGAGTTTGCTTACAGCAGCGCAATCAACAACTCAACGAGTATGTCACACTTCTCTATTATCTATCAGAAGGTACCTCAGCATCTCCTAGACTTAGTCAAATTGCCCATTGGCGAGAAATTTGTAGTGCACTAGTGCCATGGCTGAACAAACAATAGATGTTCAAAAGGAGGTTCGAACAAGGTTGGAGAAATCTAATGCAAGGTGCAAGGCTGCAGCTGATAAAAGAAAGAGAGAAAAGGTCTTCGAAGAAGGGGACATGCTAATAGGATACTTAAGAAAAGAAAGAATTCTTGCTGGATTGTACAACCAGTTGAAGCAAAAAAGTATGGTCCGTTCAAGTTTGTGAAGTAGATCAATGATAAAGCCTATATTGTGGATCTTTCGAGCAATATGGCAATGTAAACGACATTCAATGTGACAGATCTCTATGATTATCACCCAATCGACCAACTCTATCCAGATAATAACTCGAAGACGGGTTCTTTTGAAGAGGGAGGGACTGATGTAGGAGATCAAAGTAACAACAACAGGATCATGGCAACAGGAGAAGCAGACTTTGGTCGACCGTCCGGTTGACTGACAGCACCAGATAAATAAACGGTCGACCGCTTGATCGACCGTGAAAAGCGGTCGACCGACATTCAACAGAGACTAGAGACTCCTCAGTCGGTCGACCGACCAAACCTGAGAGCAAGGATTTCTCAGTCGGTCGACTGGCGGTCGACCGACCTGCGCGTATCAACAATATCTGAACCTGTTTAGGATTCTGCTTAGTTTTAATTTGTTTTTTTATTTTTATTGTCTTTATTTTGAATTTAGTTTCATTGATAGAATGACTTATTTTAAGCCTATAAAAGGCTCTTGAATTTCTTCTATTTGTAATCAATTTTTCAATCAATATATTTTGAGTTTTCGTCATATTTACTTGTGGATTCGAGTTGTTCCCTTTGACTCGTGAATTTGGGTCGTTTCGCTCGTGGGCTCAAGTGGCTAGTCCTACCTGAACGTTTCTTCAGGGTTCGTCAGTGCTAGAACGAGATCTAGCCAGCGTCGCTTCTTCGCTTCCTCGTTTGCATCATCTACAGATAGGTGTGAGCCGAACTCGAGCGAGTTGGCTTTGTCAGTTTGGCTCGAAATTTATTTCGAGCTAGCTCAAGTTCTACTTGTTTATATTTCGAGCTTTAGTGGAGTGTTCGAGTTTGACTCCATTTGAATTTTAAATGTTCAAGTGGCTCATGAAAGCTCAAAATAAAAAAAAATCAAAATCAGACCATTTGCTTTCCTATTGTGAATTTGATTCAACTTGATAGTGGCTAATAAGAACATTATCTTCATTCATACTAAAAGAAAGAGAACATATACTTAAGGAATTGAAAGAACATTCTATTAAAATAATTGAAGAATAATTATATACTTGTAAGTCTCATGATCCTATTCATAATTGATTTATAATCATACTCATGTTTGTTATTGATACATGTGCTCATGTTTATAATAATGTTTGTCATTGAAACATGTGCACCTAGCTAAGTAAAATACTTTTAATTTTTTACAGTGTTGCTTATAATATGGATATCTAATACATGTGTACATATATAGATATATTGTGCTTATTTTGAACCGAACTTGAGCGAGAAGGCCTAGTTCGAGTTTGGCTCATTTATAAATTCGAGCTTGATTTTGAGTTCGAGATTGGCTCCTCTATTAGTCGAGCAAGCCAGAAATGATCAAAATATCAAGCAAACACCGAACTCTTCGTGAGCGGCTCGTTCGTTTGAAACCCCTATCTACCGATTAGGACAATCTTCACTATGTGCTAGATCTTACTACTCTTGCCATGGGAGAAACATGAGATCTTCACTTCCAGATCAACATGGTCGAGCACCACTGACCTACAAAAGGAGGTTATGAGTGTGCTGGTACCCTCGTGACAAATGAATAACGCGCACGAGTTGTGTTGCTGCTTTTTGTGCAAGTGGCAGACAGAAGCCATCACACATCTTTTTGAATGCCCTATTCTGAGTTTGGAATCGATCAAGATTCATTCACCAAATTGAAGCCAATGAACAAAGTTCATACCAAAGTGCCAAGATGGTCAAGGACAGCCTGATTGACCATGGGTTTCTGTGCATAGAGTGAACATTTATATGGTGGATTTAGAAGACTCATTATAGTTGGTTTCTTGATACAATTGAGTTAATCATCTATTAAGCTCTCTCCTCCATTCAGGGCTCACAAAGGGACTGTTCTATGCCGCTGAGGAATACTCTACAAGAGAAAAGGTGGAAATGTGTATTAATGTACTTTTGTTCTACTAATGGATGTCTGTTAAACTTTCAACAACGGAAGGATGTTTTTTAAAAATGAGTGAAAAATTACGAGGTCATATATGAAAATAATCATAAGATATGGAGATATACTTGAAATCATAAAAATAAGGGTACATTATGCTAAAATCCTTATTTCTAATATTCATCTTTGTTCATCACTATACTTTGTAAATCGTGGTGACAACTTATTGTAAGGTTACAGGGATTGGTGATATTTTTTTTCTTTTTCATTAAGGGTCTCCTAAATGTTTTAGATGGGCATTTAATCGAAGCATATGTAACATTGAAAACCCAAATATTGGTTTGAACTGTCTGTCAGCAAAGCTGGATTCTGGGAGATGCATGTCTAGCGTGCATACAATTGTGGACTTGGTTGGGGGGTGGGAGACTGATTTTTTTTCATCCATTTTCCCTTTTGGTTCTTTTAGGGTATCTACATTGAGAGTTGGAGAGCATGGTTGTTGAAGTTATTAAGTTGAAATCTGTTTTGATTTCTAGTAATGAGGCAAGCCTAGACACTTTATTCTGAACTCTATAAATGTGTTTATTCCAAGTATCATGTTGCTATAATTTACTATTCTATCTGCTTCCCGTTTAGCTTCTTTCCTCTTAAAACTTTTCTTCTTCAAGCTTGTCAAGATGCATGTGCATTAAAGTGAGAGGGTTTTGTGTGGTACATGTATTGTTATATTTTTTATAGATATTTTCTTCACTTGAATGACAGTTTCATGATTATAATTGCTTGTGGAACTATGTAATATTATTTGCTAGGACTGTTCTGCCTTAATCTTTCCCTTCTTTAACTTTTGTCCCCTGCTGCTTCTTTGACATGTATTCTGCACCAGATGGTATCCTTTTCTTAGTTTATGTTTTTACATTCTTTATTTTTGTTGTTTTACATTTTAAGAACTCATCGCTCATAGTTATTATTTTTGCCCACAGGCCATGAACTTCTTTGCAGGCTTGTTACTGTTGCTGATGCCAGAGGAAAATGCATTTTGGTACGTTTGCATTACCAGAGTAAAATAGTTGTCACGCCCCAAAAATATATGTACTAAAACTGGGTGCATGACAAGCCGTTTTTAAGATCTATTTAGCCATGGATTTTTGTTGCTCAAGAGAGACCTTGCAGTTTTGATGTTGGAAATTGCAGCCGTGTCATGCACCCAGTTTTAGTACATATATTTTTGGGGCGTGACAACTGTAGTCTGTTAAATAATAAAGAATAGTTGTTTGATAGCTGAACATATATGAACTTTTGTAACAACAAACATATTACTTGTAGTGAAAAGAAGGTAGCTGCAATATGGTCATTTGGCCCTAAGTATAAATGATTTCTGTCAGGACCTTATCGGGTATTATTGATGACTACTTTGATGGCTACTATTCTGAGGAGATGATAGAATCTCAGGTAATCATTTAATTACATGTTTGGTCTTATATGTCGCCAACTTTCTTGCTTCTCTTGGTTGCATTCATCTGGTCCTGTTGACTTGAGTTGCCACTGGTTAAATAATGCGCTGCTGGTTTTTAATATTATATGTTTAATCATATATTTTTTCAGGTGGATCAACTTGTTTTTGATGAGGTAGTGCGTGAGAGATTCCCAAAATTAGGTCAGTATTTTGATATATATACATGTGCACATATATATATTATGTGTTTTTCTCTCTAGATATCAATCCCTAACAAATGCCATATTTTAACAAATGCCATATTTTGATATTTGTGCCTCACAAACTGAGATTTCGGTATTAGTCTAGAAAACAATGTGAAACCCATCATTATAGGTCCCCTACAGTGTTGTTGTTCTCATCACTTAGCTAACTCAGGTTAGCCTTAACCAGAACTGTGAAATGACAATTAGCCCATCTCTGAACTCTGCTAAACCCTTATCCTGTCTTTTTCTTTATCCCAACGATGAAAAATCGGCCTATACCTTGAAGTATTGGCTGTACTGTCTTAGTCATTGACCTATCTAGGATGAAACAGCCCCTTCAGTTATTGGGTCTGCGTGATTTGCACCTAAATTCAGCAATTCTTTTTTGTATCAGTCGAGAAGTATCGGGCCAGTATCAACCGATACTAACGGATAGGAATCCAATTATGAATTAAAAAAATATTTTCAACAAAAAACCAATACGAGAGGGAAAAGAACATATCTAGGGCTTTTAACAACAGATTTGAGCAAATTTAAACCATCACTCTAGAGAGAGAGAGAGAGAGAGAGAGAGAGAGAGAGAGAGAGAGAGAGATGACAATTCTAAAATCGTCTCTCTCTCTCTCTTTTTTTTTTTCATTTTTCTCATCTGTCAATGCTGCTTTACGACCTTAGATCCATTTTTGGTGCCACCTAGTAATTAGAATCTAGTAATTAGACTATGTAAAATTTGGAACAGCAAAAGTTGAAGGTGCTATCAAGAAGTCTCAGTCTAGTTTGGAGGTTAAATTAATTGGTACATGTAAAATTAAAGTTGAGTGAACTTTTTAATCTCTTTTTAATTAATTTTTTTAATAAACTGGATTGTCATCTAACTAGATATGGGAAACTTCTTGAATCAAGAAATTAATTACATGTGAACATGTTTAGATTAAATTAAAATCTGCCAGTTTGATTAATTCAGTTAAACTATTTTATATAGCTGCTTTTCTTCTCAATATACTATAAAAAATTAACACACATTTTTAAACAAGAGATTGTAGCAAAACTATAATGCCTCAAATGTTTGAACAGTGGAATAACAAGTAAGTACAAATGACCAATAATGAGGGAAACCGTGGTTATGTATAAAAGGTAATTTGCATCAGCTACCGTATTATGTAATGTTTCACTGAAATGTGATTAAAAACTGCAATTATTCCAAAAAACATGTCAATATGTTGCTATCTTATATCTTTTAAAATACATTTTTAATCATTTTAAATTTATTTATGTAGCAACTGATACTTCCATTCAAACAGCCAATACTGCTGAAACTCCTGATACATATACAGTAAATCATGGGCCAAACATCGATATTGATACCAAGATTTCCAACCTTCCTTTACTCTCTCCCTTGACTCCTACCTCATATCTTAACTTCACTGAACCAATTTACCTCCCTTCCCCATTCTTTCCGTCCTTCTCTGATTTACTCTTCTAATGGGAGCTTGATGTCAATCTAAATAATGCAGTTTGAAGGCATGACTCGAAAAACCAATCCTCCTTCCTGTATAAACCCTCTTTCCTTGTAGTTTTCCCATTCTTTTCCAAAGTGAATTGGCAATGATATGAAGGATTGCCTGGGGAGGGGGGGGGGGGGGTTGGGGGTCTGAAGGCGACAACAAAGGGACTCAGGAGGGGAGGTGCAAGGCTTGAATTTTCTCAACTATGTTTTCCAAGCGAACTATTCTTAATTGAACTATTCTTGCAGCATAGGGATATGATGAACCTAACTTTTTAAGAGGGTTTGTTGATTCTTGTTAAAATCAACCAAAAAAAAAAAAAAAAACCAAATCCCAAAGTGCGATAAGGTTGTGTTGGTCCTGTATTTTCTTGTGTGTGTTCTTTGTAGTAGCCATGTACTTTTGGGTGGTTATTTTGATGATTCTTTTGCAATTTGTTCATTTATTAATTTACATGGTTTGGATGATTTACTGCTAATTGTTATATATAACTATTGGTTAGATACTGATGGGGATCACTCTAGTTATTATTTAGTAGTTTTTTAGTTGTTTTATTTTATTTAGTGTGTTTTTTTAGTCCCACGTCGGTTTTAATGGGGAAGTCTTCTTTGTAGGATCCTATATAAGGTCAAGAGTTGGAATTGTTTAATTAGACTATGATGAATTAAATGCCCTTTTTGTTGAGGCATGTTGATTTGCTTTTCAACTTGAATCTCTTGCATGGTGATGTGCAAAGTGAGAGAAAGATCTCCTGGATGCTGAACCTCAGATCCTATCTTTATCCCCTAAACTCTTATTTCTCTTTCTCTCTTTCTTCTAACTCCCTTCCCGTTCTACATCAGTTTGGTTTTAGAGCTAATAAACTTGATATTTTCTTTCTCCACAAAATTTTTTTTCCCTTTCCAGAAAAAACACTAGCCTCCTCCCTTACAAAAAACCTAGATCTACTCTTCTTCTTCATTTTAGTTCTTGAAAAAATAGCAAATAAAAAAAGAAAGAAAATTCTGCACTGTTCCCCTGTTCCCCAACCCTTGTCGACAACAATAGTAGCCATCTCTGACGCCCAACAACAACACCGCGACCGTCGAAGACTCCAAACTCCATCATCATCTCCGACACCTCTGATCTCGACACTACCCTGTTGTCACTGTTCGCCACCCTTTCCCTTGCCACTCTCATCTTCCTCTGACCACGACCTCCATCATGGCCTAATTGGTGCGAGATGTGGTTCAATCTACCCGGTCTTGCCTGCCATTTGTTACCATTGCATTCACTGGAGCTGAATGCTTTTAAGCCGAGGAGAATGATGGGGATCGCTCTAGTTATTATTTAGTAGTCTTCTTTTTGCTGTTTTATTTTATTTAGTGTATTTTTTTAGTCGCACATCGGTTATGATGAGGAAGTCTTCTTTGTAGGAGCCTATATAATGCCAAAAGTTGTACTTATTTAATTACTATGATAAATTAAATGAAACCTTTTTTGTTGAGGCATGTTGATTTGTTTTTCAACTTGAATCTCTTGCATGGTGATGCGCAGAGTGGGAGAGATCTTCTGGGTGCTGAAGCTCAAATCTTATCTTTATCCCCTAAACCCTATTTTCTCTTTCCCTCCTTCTTCTCCTCCCTTCCCCTTCTACATCATATACTTTCTAGAGGCAGTATGGATCATATATGTAAGTATGGTCCCTTTATTTTCAAGCATATTGTACTTGGTATGAAAGCTGTAGAAAAAATACATTTGATGGAGAAGAGGTGGTGTGAATAAGAATAATTCTCTTCTAAGGAGAAAATATGAGAAAAAGAAACAAAAGGAACAATAAAATATAGAAGAGTAGAAAGATGAAAAGTACAGAGAAATTTTTTAGAAGAGTCAAAGAAAGAGAAAAGAGTAGAAGACTTTGGAGAAGAGGTGGTGTGAATAAGAATAATTCTCTTCTCAGAAGAAAAAAGAGAAAAAAGAAACAAAAGGAACAATAAGATATAGAAAAGTAGAAAGATGAAAGTAAAGAGAAAAATTTTAGAAGAAAAGTAAAAGAAAGAGAAAAGAGTAGAAGAGTGAGAAATTCAAGAAGTTAAAGATTCAAAGACCAAAAAAATTAGAAGAAAAGGATAGAACAACAACAGAGCAAGAGCAAGAGCAAGAAGACAAATCACAAGATTGAGAAGGACATGAAGAAGATTGAAGAACTATAGAAACATTAGAAGAAGAGATTAAGGTAATGTCTCTATTAGTGATTGGAGTTTCTTTGGTGTTCCGGGGATATCTAGGAGAGGAGAAGTGCTAAGAGTTGAGCTAGCCATTGGATTTTGTTGTCAAAGAGACATAAAAGAGAGCTGAAGAATCATTTGGAATGAAGAGAGCTGGTGGAGAGTTGAGGGCAGGGTGGTAAAAAGACAAAATGCTGTTAGCATTTAACAAAATATTCTGAGCATTTTGGATGGTTACTAACTAGAGGGACTTGTAGCGGCTGCACATTGTGGGGGACTAATATCAAAATACTGATTTGTAAGAAACTAATGCCAAAATATGATATTTGTTAGTGTCTAATATCAAAAAATTTAAAAAAGCCCTTCTATCATTACATATATGTTCGTTACCCATTAACATATAATGAATATTTCAATTTTCTGTATGTTTCTCTGTAGTTAATCATCTAGACTACCTGGGAGTGCAAGTGGCTTGGCTTACCGGAGCTTGGTTCCTTTCCATTTATATAAACATGCTTCCCTGGGAAAATGGTCAGGTTTTATATTATGTCACTTTGTGTCCATTAAGAATTATATTGCGGCATTAGTTGATATCTGTATCAGTTTCTTTTTATATTTTCATCTGAATGAATCCAAGGCCAATGAGCTAATTGTATGATATTATACCAACATCTTTTTTTTTTGGCATCCATAACTCAGTTCTTCGTGTTTGGGATGTACTTCTTTTCGATGGGAATCGGGTTATGCTATTCCGGACTGCTCTTGCTTTGTTGGAGTTATATGGTACTGGGTACATCACTTTTGGTTTTTTTATCCTTTGATCTCTCCTATTGATTTAAATAAATATTGACAAGAACCTTTTTGGTAATTACTAGCCTCTTTTGTTATTTAGGCCCTGCGATGGTGACTACGAAGGATGCTGGAGATGCAATTACTTTACTGCAATCCCTTGCTGGATCAACCTTCGACAGCAGCCAGCTTGTCCTGACAGCTTGTATGGGTTATCAGGCTGTGAATGAAATTAGACTGCAAGAGTTAAGGGACAAACATAGGCCACATATTCTAGCTGCCATGGAGGAAAGGTCCAAAGGACTTGCTGTTCAGGACAGCAAAGGCTTAGCATCTAAGCTATATAGCTTTAAACATGATTCAGTATCATTACTGAGTGAGAAAAACTCAAAAGAAATAAGAGGTGACACACGTGCAAATGGGGATTGTCATCACTTGGAATCTGGAGAAGCAAATTTTGAGGGATACTTGAATGGTCAAATGGTTGATGTGGCATTGGATTCGGTGCCTGATCTTCAAGAACAGGTAATCCTTTTAATCACCGAAGCTTAGATGTGCTTCTATATTGGATGAAGTTAGTTCTAGTACCCTTTTTTTGTTGCTTATAGTTGAATTGGAATTAATATATCAATTGTTGAAATGTTTATATATCGATCAATGCTTCAAGTTTGCAATACATATGTTACTTATAGTTGTATACTCTCTTCATATATGTAGATGGGCTGATTGATCTTATGATGCATGATATTATCTGGTATTGGTAGACTGGTACATATTCAGAGAACTGGGCAGGAAGTCACATTTTGTATCCTGATTTCATAATATTGTTACAAGTTCATGATTTTGTAGCCCTTATAATCCA
Organism: Agave tequilana; assembly: GCA_038442645.1. Taxonomy (NCBI): domain Eukaryota; kingdom Viridiplantae; phylum Streptophyta; class Magnoliopsida; order Asparagales; family Asparagaceae; genus Agave; species Agave tequilana. The sequence goes on from JAVJIF010012823.1 coordinate 30,994, forward strand.
TGATCATAAATTTCCATTGAAAGTAAGCTAGATATTCATTCATTTAAGAAGTGCTGAATAAAGTCACCATAACCCTTCTTGATTGAATAAGTCCGGGCAATTACAACTGTTAATTTTTTTTTTTTTTTTTTTTTGAAATTTGCCACCTTTGAGGCTGAAGATTTGGGTAAAAGTATTGTTCTAATACTAACTGGATTATGATACAAGGATTGACCATGGACGGCAAATTTTTGCATAAATATCATTTCTATTGTTTGTAATGAAATGAATGTATAAATCATGCTTTTGTTGTTGATGAATATATTGGTTCTACTCTTGAAAGTATACAATTTGAGCATTATTTCTTACTGTGTCCACTACAATATTGTTATGTATTTTTCTGGAATTTATATTGAAAATTTGGTACAGGTCACATGGTTGAAGGTCGAGTTGTGCAAATTGCTAGAGGAGAAAAGAGATGCTGTTCTCAGGTTTCTTGTCCATGTTGTATTTGAGATTGTTTTTTTGAATCATCTTTAAGAGAACTTATAGTTCATTATATATCTTCTGAATATAAAGAACCACATACTCTTTAGGAAATCTGATGCCTTTATCATACCCTTTTCAATTGTAATATGCTGTTTTCTTTGGTGCTTGGCACATCATCTTTTAGTTGGATGTCTAGAAGGAAGCTTTTGTAATGCAGGAAATGTCAATTTTGTATTTTTCATGTAAGATTTCATCACCTGGGAATTTCCCCCTCACTAAAAACTCGATCACCTGGGACCTTTGAAAGTGCAGTCTTTGTTTTACATAATCGCATGGGAATCTATCAGTTATTCCCCCCCCCCCCCCCCAAGAAAACACGTCTCTTAAAAACGAAGTGAACCTGTCACCGAGTCAATGAAATTATGGCAATAAAGCAAAGGAGAGGAGAATAAATTACTATGTCCCAATTACGACTGATTCATATTGCATGAAATTGACCAGTGTTTATTCCTTTTCAGAATCAATACCACAAATGCCTTAACAATCATGTCAACAGTTTGGCTTTTAATTGAGAGAACTTCCTCCTGTCTGTAAGGCTATAAATTCTTTTGAATAGTATGTCTTTAATCTTTTAAAAGTCTCATCCAAAAAATAGTACCATAGTGAGAGAAGGTGCACATGAAACCTAATATGTTTTACACTCTTTGAAGAATTTGTATTGAGAACTACAGTCCACACACATGTTTTATACACCAATAAAAGCATTTATCTTTCCAAAAAACAAATCTCTCGAGCTTAAAAGTTCACTTACACGTCAATACCCATATTTTCAGTCATTTTACCATTCTTTTAGTCTGATAATTCTGCCTAATAGTCTTCTTATGCTACCTCATGTCCCCCACACATTTAAAAGTTCAACAGCACACCGATAATTTAAAAAAAAGGATCGAAGTCTAAATTCCTTCAGTCAGTCCTGCAGCATTTGGATACTGCCTGTTGTTTATGTTTTTTTGCAGTTTGTCTGGAACTATAATTTACATACATCTGCATGGTACAATCCAGTCACTTGATTGTTCTTTGATTTCAATTTCTTTGTCTGACCCTTGTAGCGAAGTTACCATTTTATGCTAGAATACATATTCCAGAACATTTACATGTTAAGAGATGTCTTGGGGTGTGTGTTAGAAGTTGAAGTTTGGACTCACTTCTTGATTCCTCAGAATCTTAACGTAATTGGTTGATCATTTTTTTTATCAGAGCAGAAGAACTGGAGACAGCATTGATGGAGATGGTCAAGCAGGATAACAGACGTATTTTGACTGCGAAGGTAAGAAGGTTGGTTTGACAGCTCCTGCTGTTTAGGTATTTCTTTCATTCAATTTTAGTGTTTTATTATGTATTGCAAAAATGAAAATTATTTACATGATTATTTGCAGATGAGAAATCTTCTGCAAGAAGGCACGCATCCTAAATCAAAAGACAGAAATTGCAAAAGATGAAGTATACCAAACTGCAAAGACAAAGCATAACTTCCATAAGTGGAAAAAAAGAAAGTTACTGGAAACAACACAGTGTTGACCATAGGGTAGATGGTATAGTTAACTGGATTTGGACTTGATCTGTTAAACTGATCGCATCTTTCTCATGTACAATCTGGTTTCAGTGGTTCGACTTGCATTCAAAGTATACTCGACAACCCATGCAACGAACTTGATGTTCTTAAATTCTTAGGTAATAACTACCGTATTAGAATTATTGATGGGCGCGGTATTTCCAGGAAATAAGAAGACTGGTGCACCACCATACCAATTGGATCCTAGTGGATATTTGTTGATTACATGAGGACCCATTGAGAGTAACCTGTGAGTTTGATAAGCTACACCTTAACTCTTGGACTGATGACGTAGTCACCAGATCAATTCCAACCTTCTAGATCCATGTCAGGAAACCAATTCACCCAAAAGCTTAAGCTGTTTAGTGGCCTATCAATGTATATCGACATTCCCAACACTGTATTCTTTCCCTCACATTGAAGAAAGCACATACTATCTTACATGTGGAGACAGTGGAGTACAATACACAGGAGGAGGATACAACAACAACAATGACGGCGACTAAGCCATTTGTCCCAAGTATTTGGGTAGTCTACATGAACCAAAAGAGAATTACGCCAGATCGGGCACATGGATCAGCTTTCTCCACTCATTCCTATCGAGCAATATGCCTTCACTAAGACCTTTAGCCTCTTTATCTTGTCGTATTACCTCCATGCATGTTTTCTTCAGTGGAGTACAATACACATGAGGAGGATACTTTTTTTTAATAAATTTTTATATGTTTACATTGGGATTTAAACCTAGGATCTTTTTTTGAGTGCTTACTCAATCTTAAACTAGTACATAGTAGGCTAACTATGTATATTAACACTCCCAACAATCGACATGTTTACATGTAGTTTCGTCTTGGTTCTGGGACCATTCTCCTTGGGCTTTAATTGGTTTTAGTAGGATCCAAATTGGTTTGTTATGGATTGAAATTAGTGTACTTTTGGTAATTGATGATTATATTTATTAGTCAGCTCTACTTTAAACATCAGGTCTATGGTACTGAGAAGTATGTACACGATGTTAATCTCAGTGGTGCTTGAGCAAATCATATTATAAGTTTTGATGACTAACAAACCATGTAATGTTCTATGGAGGTTGTGTTGAACTGAATAAGATTATCAAATTAAGAAAGTCATGTGATGTTGTCGGAGAAATATGGATTGAACTCAACTTCCAAAATCAATATGGAGGCGGAAGAAATCCCAACTCCAAGTGTATTCAAGCACAAAAGTTTTATCATAGGCAATTCAGAACAAATTGAAGCAAAACTTACATAACAGTTTTCTTTTTTCTTAGGAATTATTTATAAATTGTTTTGACGAAAACTTAACTGTTTGGCACTATAGGATATCCTAGGCTTGAGTTCTATCATGACACCACTTGAGTCCCGGGTTCGTCAATGGTCAATTACTAGTATACATCAAATTCTATCCAAATTCTATTTATTTTTTCAGAGTTAATTCTTCTCTGATACAACCTATTGTTTTTTCAAACGGTTGCAAAGGTTGTTTCAATCTATATGTACTCATTAGCCTTAGTATTATTTTATTCATATGCCTTTTTTAATTTCACTAGTTGAGCCTATCTCAAGCGACATGTGTCCAGTATCTTGTGCCCCTTGCAAGAGAACTAGGCATATCAAGTTGTTTTTGCCTTTTCCCTATCTTCTTATAAGTCATATGATGTACTATGAAATATTCCTATGTAATAAGTTGATTTGAAATTGTAAGTAAATATTTATTGTGTTCTCGTCCATGTGACATCCATATGATATACTAGGTATCTTGGATATAACAATCCACTTGATTTGAAATTCAAACATCTTTGTCTTAGTCATCATGCTCATGTGACAAACCCATTGTGTTATAAGAATTTTTCTTAGTTTGACTCTTTGAATGATTATTTTAATAGAGTCTTATATAATCACAGGTTTCGTTGTTTCTATGGCTTCTTCATTAATGGTTAGGTTGAACTCTGCAACAAAATTTGTTCCCGAGCCAATCTCCTTAGTTTCTATTAACCTAGGGCTCTTTATTATTTATTATTGTTTATATCAATATTAATGCTTTATCACACTTCCTTTTATGAGGTGACCATACATATTGGAATCATCTATCATTGATTTTTTTGTTCTCTCTTTCTGTCGCCTTTCCATTAATCCGCATCCCTTTATTTTTATTTATTTATTTTTCCTTTAGAATCTATAATCAGTTTTTTTTATGGAAAACCTCAACTTTACACCTTTTCTTTCTGTAGGATAACTCCCAAGGTCAAATATATAGATCTCAAAAGATTATAACCGTTGGAGGTGAGAAGACTAAGGTTGATTAGGTAAGATAGAACCATGGTTCACAGTCGCGGTCTCAGCCGCCGACTAGGCGGGCACTGAGACGTATCGATCTCGGCGACTCGGATCGGTCTTGGACGATACGCGCAAAACACTACATAGAAAGCACAAAAAATTCTGAAAAAATCACGATAAATCTTAAAAAATGTAGACATCCACATTCATGTATCACATATCTAAAACATATCACTTGGCACACTAAACATAAAGCGAAAGAATAAATACACGCGTCGTCGGTAGAAGCATATCAAAATACATGCACAATATAGTAAATTGCACAAACTACATTCATAAATATATGCTAATGTAGTTATTTTCACATTGAATTGTGATAAGACACAAAATTATCATCATAATCATCTCTTTGATAAGTAGATAAACCGATACTAGTGATCGTAGATCTCTCAAGTTGTGGTCTGTAGTCATGGACATATGTTACACCATAATGTTGGACAATAATGTTGGCCTGATGTCAAACTCAATATTTGCATATGACCTTCAAGACTATAAGTTTCTCCATCAACACTATTATTGTCATCATCGCCACCGCCGCCATCACCATCATCATCATCACTGTCATCATTATCATCATCTTACCATCATCACTACTAGAACTGGATAAAATCCTCACATTTTTACCACCATCATCTGCTTCTTTTATACCTCGGAAAGGGGAGATGGGGGAGAGATCATAAACAATAAGTGAGGGAGGGTGAGGGGAAAGAGACAGAGAGACGGGAGATGGAAAGGGAGAGAAAGAGAGCGAGTGAGAGAGGGAGGGGAGGGAAAGAGACAGAGAGAGACAGGAGATGGAGAGGGGGGAAAGAGTGGGTGAGGGAGGGGGGAGAGAGAAATAGAGGGAGGGAGAGGGAAAGAGAGAGAGGGAGAAACATCACTTGGGCTGGGGAGGAGCGGCTGGCGGCGATTGGGCGGCGACAGAGTCCAGATCTGAGCGGCGACGATCGGGCAGCGGCGGCGATCTCTAAATTTGAGCGAAAGAGGTAAGCTTCTATTTTTTTCTTTTCCTTTTTTTCCTTGTACCCGCTCGTCACTGGTGAATATACGTTTCGAGCCGACTCGACCGAGAATTGGAGTTGACTCGGTTTACTCGGCCGAGTCACGACCGATTCGTCCATGAATCGACCAATTCATGACCGATTCGTCCATGAATCGGCCGAGTCGACCGAGTCAACTCTGATTCTCGGCCGAGTCGGTCTCCTCTGAGTTGAGTTGACCGACTCGTGACTCGAACTCGTCTCGGAGCGGGCCGAGACGGATACGACTCGGCCAAGTCTTTGAACCGTGGATAGAACAACATATATATGAAGACTAAGGTTGATTAGGTAAAGATAGAACAACATATATATTTTATGATGTGGAAATTTGTGCTAGCATCTTTTTTCGGACAAGACAACTCACATATATTTTAGTACTTTTAGCATTTTTTTTTCTTTTTTAGTTTTTGTTAGACAAACTCTCGATGTCAATCCGTCTTGAGTTTGAGGGGGGATGTTAGATATAGAGTTAGTTAATTGGTAAAGTTATTCGGTTATAGAGTACTAATAGTATTTGAAGTCCTAGAGTCATTAATATAATGAGTCATAGTTTGAATATGATTTGGTCTTGTAAAGAGAGGATTACTCATATAATGAGTCATAGTTTGAGCAAGACTTGGTATATGTGAAAAGGAGATTACTCGTGACTTTATATAATTGTATTTTGTAACTCTTCTCAATGTCAATAAATATGAATTTTTCGTAGACCGTAGTTTAACATATTAAAGTCATTACCACTGTTCCAAAACTTCGAAGTTAAATGAGGGTTGGGGGTAATATATTTATGTCCCCCATATCGAGTGTCCTTTTCATGGGCTGAAACTTGAGCTTTTTGCGTAATGGATATAAATATTATTTTTAACCCGCTTTCTTAAATGCGCGCCATGTGGGAAAGGAATCTGGGTTGCTCTAATAGCATATTAAATTGAAAGTACACCTAGAGGGGGGTAGATAGGTGTATGACTAATCTAATGATAAATGATGCGGAATTAAAAACAATTGCAACACACTTAGTGTAACTAAAGAGTGTAGCCAAATTCCCGGTGAAGGGCTTTGAATTATCTCCTCTAAATTCCTCTAAATAAGAGTTGAGGTGCTATGTAAAGCTCTCTTGGTTCAACACAAATGAGGCACACAAACAACAATACAAAGCATATAAGTATAATATGAACAATATAAAATAATGCAAGACACAATATAAGAGAGAGTTTAGAGATAGTGGATCAATCGCAAACACATAGATATGTTTCGAGGTTCGAGCCACTGCTCTACGTCCCCGCCTTCACACAGAAGGATTTCTACTAAATCGTCCATACAGGACTTCTCACATAGGGAACCTCCACTGAGGATTTGGATAATACAACTTTGGAGAACACAACTCCTCTCAAAGAACAACCTCTACAGAAGAGGCAAGGCACTAAGGCACACAAGATCAACCTCTCAATAGAGGGATAGGGCACTAAGCCAAATAACAATCACCTCTCACTAGAAGGATAAGCACAAAGCCAAACAACAATCACCTCACACTAGAGAGATAAGGCTCAAAGCCAACACTTCAACCACAATCACCTCTACACTTAGAGGGATACCAACACAACCTCCACACTCACCTCTATACAAGAGAGAACTCAAATAAAAAAGAAGCTTACAACTCTTGGTGGTCTCAACAACCACAAACCAATTTCACACTAAAACAAGATCCTAATAGATAGGATAGATAGATAGCTCAAGTGTGAGAATACAAGGTGTTTGGAAATCAAAACGAAAAGAGAAATACTTGGGAAAACAACTAGAATAAGATAGAAATGAAGATCTAAACTAATATTTTTTCTTTAAATTTTCCAACCCTTGAAAAATAAAGATAAAATCTTTAAGCCCAAAAACTCTTTTAAAAACTTGCTGTTAAACACTTATAAAAGTGAAAAAATTGCTCTCTAAAAACTTGTCTAAAACAACTCAATAGAAGGCATATTTATAGCCTTCAAAATTCTACCCGTTGGCAGTCTGGAAAGGGCAGAAATGCCCTTCCGGTTGACCGTCCGGTCGACCTACCAACGGTCATTTTTATGACCGTTGTGCCTCAGGTCAACCGCCCGTTGACCGACCACCATTGTGCCTCCGGTCAACCGCTCGGTCGACCAGCCAACTGTCATTTTTATGACCGTTGTGCCTCCGGTCAACCGCCCGGTCGATTGGGCCTGGATAGAGAGAGCAGGTCTCTGCTGGTTGACCGGTGCCAGATCCAGAGAGCAGAGCTCTCTGGACGGTCGACCGCCTGGTCGACCGGCCCACCAGCCCAACGGCCTGTGCACATCGGTCGATCTGCAGCGGTCGACCGGCAGAAGGCCAGGTCTAACTTTTTAAGGTATTAAAAACTTATCTTTTTATCTTCAATTAAATCCCATAAATTCCACAAAAATAAGTTTTATAAGATCTTTGAAATACAAATATGTGTGACTAAAATTCAACACATTATAAACAATTTGAACCATTTTTGTGATATTGAAATTTGGCCTTTAAACGAAAACCGTATTTTTCAAAAATTAAACTTTGAAATAGAAAATCGTTTTCTCCAAAACTCATGTAAATACAAAAACATGATATTGAAACAACTTTGAAGCATATTGTATATGGATAGAATCCAATATACATAAAAGATATTATATCTATATTTTTGACATGAAATCCAAAATCCGGTTAAACCGAAAATCAAAACCAATAAACTTTAAATTTGTGTGTATGTGAACTTGAGCATATCAACACTATCTAATCTTTACACAAGATCTAAACGTACTAAACACAATTGAGGTCTTCTTGTCTACAAGCCGACTTTTTTCAAACACGATCCACCGAGCTTAACTCCAACCGAGTACTAGATACGATCTTGACGCTCGAGCTCTTGAATTAACATGTAAAAGCTCCAAAACTTCTTTGTTAAAGTTAATCACCTACTAATATCTTGATCAAATATCTGAAACTAAATATTATAAGATTATTAGTAAACTATAACTACATGAGTTAATCATCATCAAAACTAGAGTGATGGGCTTCTGGGCCAACAATCTCCCCCTTTTTGATGATGACAAAACTCATGGAGTTATATATGCATGAATTAAAGTTAAGCTTCATAGAAGCTCTGTTGGCCCAAAGGCCTTCCACCCTAGTTTTGATGATGATTAACTCATGTAGTTATGTTTACTAATAATCTTGTGTTGTTTAAGTTTCAGATCATTAACCAAGATATTAGTTGGTGATTAGCTTCAACAAGGAGTTTAGAAGCTTTTCATGGTGATTCCAGGGTCAAAGCATCAAGATCATACCTTGCCTAGCTCATGGATCACCGTGTTTGTGGATCGAGTCGCCTTGAAGATGAAGATCATCAAGAAGACTTAGGTATCCATAGTTTAGATAGTGTGTTTTAGATCCATTTGTAAAGCTTAGTATAGTTGATATGCTCAAGTGCACAACACACACAAGATTTATGTTTTGGATTTGGTTTTCATGAATAGTTTGATCAAAACAAGTTTACATGATTTTTATGTATATTAGATGTGTTCAATATACATACATGCTTCTTATCTTAAACAAACTTATTTTGACTATCCTATTCATGTTTTTGAAAAAATCAAGTTTAATAAAAATACAAGTTTTGTTTTTGATAAAATTTGCAAGACTCAAAAATGAATTGATATGATTGATATATGTCTTGAAATTTTTATCACAAGTTTGTTAATCAAAGTAAAATGATAAAACAATTTTTATGGAATTTTCAGATAAGATAAAAGATATTTCAAAATATTTTTAAACTATTTTTCTGACCCAGTTTTCTGTTCCAGGCTTCAACCAGTCGACTAAGTCAGTTTATTAGTCGACTTGGGCTGAAGTCGGTCGACCGGGACGGTCGACCGACGTGCACAGATCTGTGCACGTTTGGCAGCTCTGGGACGGTCGACCCGGGCGGTCGACCGGGACTGAGAGCAGTGCTCTCTGTTTGTTTGGGTCGACCGTGCCGGTCGACCGTGGTTGCCCAACGGTCACATTTTAGACCGTTGGCGGTCGACCGGGCCGGTCGACCGTCAGCCTGTCAGGCTGCCACATCAGCCTAACGGCTAGTTTTCTGATGGGCCTATATAAACCCCAATTCTTTGGGATTTTGGCCAAGGTTTTTAGAAGAGAAAAATCCCAGTTTCTCCTGAGTTTAAAAGAAGTTTTAAAAGAGTTTTAAAGCTTAAAAGTTTTCATCTTTATTATTTTTCATGGGTTTTGGAAAATCAAAGAGAACTAGGTTTTTGGGATATTGTATTGGTTTTCATTTTCTAGTATTTACAAGACATTTCCCAAATAGTTTTTCTTTGTTGCTTGTTTCCAAAAACACCTTGATTTTCACACTTGAGCTATCATACTATCCTAATCTATTAGGATCCTTGTTTTGTGGAAAAGAGAGAAAAGAGATTGTTTGAGGTTGTTGAGCCTCTAAGTTGTAAACCCTCCTTATTTGTGTATCCCTCTTTGGTAGAGGTTGATCAGAGTGGTATTGGTTTGAATCCCTCTTCGGTAGAGGTGATTGTGTTTGTATTGGCTACGGGCCTTATCCCTCTTCGGTAGAGGTGGATTGTGGTTGTATTGCCTCGGTGGCATTGAGAGAGGAGTTCGGTACTCCTATAGTGGATTGGAAATCCTATACGGTGGTGTAGGCGGGGATGTAGAGCTAAGGGCTCGAACCTCGAAACATATCTTTGTGTTTGCGTTTGATCCATTATCTCTAACTCTCTCTCTCTTATATTGTGCATAGCATCTTTCATATCATACATATCTATTTGCTTGTGTTGCCTTGCATATATTCATATTGCTATTCATCCTTATTTGCTTGGCTTGCTTGTGTGTGTGCCTAACTTATACTTAACCAACAAGAGCTTCACATAGCACCTCAACCCATTAAAGGGGAATCAAGAGGAGTTAGTCCAGAGCCCTTCACGGGGAATTCGGCTACACTTGTTGTGTTGTATTAAGTTTGTGTAAGATTTGCATTAGCTTCCGCATTTAGCGCATTTAGTTCACTAGATTAGCACTTACACCTATTCACCCCCCTCTAGGTGTTTTTTCAAGCTCCCCCTTAATCATGCATAGTAATAAACAATAAAGATATTCAATGTATGCATAAAATAAATAGCACATATTAACATATATGTTTTGATACCAATTGAAAACAAAACATATATGTTCTGATACCAATTAAAAAAATAAACATACATATAAATGACATAAACATGCATATATAAAACTCTCAAAATTCTTTTCTTCCTTTTTGTATAAAACAAGAAAATTATGATAAACATACATATATAAAACTCCAAATTTCTCTCCCCCTTTTGTCAAATCATCAACAAAGGAGCATAAATAAACTCAATAAAAATTTTCTCCCATTTAGTCAAATCAAACAAGAAGAATGTATATGCGATATACATTCATGAAGATGAGAGACGTAAAGTTAACTCCCCTTGCATACATGTATTACATGAAAAAGAGATGACTAAACTCTAATCACATAACACATAATATACAATGTATAAAAAGAGATGTGAAGCTCCCTCTACATACGTGTAAGACATACCAAAGAGAGGTCAATCACTTCAATATGAAATACACTTAACATGAATCTATATAAAGAGAAGATGTTAAGCTTCTCTTGCATATAAGCAATACATATCAAAACAATATAATACCAATTGAAAAGTATATCAATTTATGATAAAGGTATATATCGTAACATTATGATACCAATTTATGATACCAATTGAAAATAAACAAAAATTTTTAAGATACTAATTGGAAGTAAAAACCAAATTATTTTAGGAAACTAAAAGATACTGATTGAAAGTAAACAAAATTTTTAAGATACTAAAAGATATCAATTGAAAGTATCTTGATACCAATTTAAAATGTTTTGTAAATCTTGATATCAATAGAAAATGAGACATTGTAAGTTTTTGATACCAATTGAATATATATTGAAAATCTTGATACCAAATGAAAGTAACAACTAATTGAAAGTAAAAAATTAAATTATTTTAGGTAAATATAACTCATATCAATATAGATACCAATTTAACATGATACCAATATTGAAAATGTTAGCATATTTCAAAACAGTGTCTTTTCATTATAAAGAATGGGAGTAAGATACCAATTGAAAATAAACTCGATTGAAAGATACCAATTGAAAGATAAAACATGAATTTTCTCCCTCTATGAAATACCAATAAAAATAATGTATAAGCTTGTATAGGATATTAATTGAAAAATAATTGACATTAAGGAGTAAATCAAGCTTAGCATAAACATAATTTATGCTTTAAGATGTAAAGATATAGTAAGCACAATCAAATCACATATATATGTATGAAAATGTAAATACCAATCAAATTGATACTATTTGAAGTTTGAAGCATACATATATAGAAAACACAAATGAGTATACAAACATGAAAATATCAATTTAGATACCAATTGAAAATACAATGAGGATCAGATGTATAACTCATAAAGATCGCCCTTTCATGCACATGTTAAAAAGATTTTCAATTAGGCTCACAAGGTATGGTCGCCCGTCCGCCCTTAGAAGGAAGGGGTTTTCAAAATAGGATTTGAAAATAATTTTGACAAGTTTGAAAACTCTTCCAAAATGAAGAAATACGCAACTAGTTTATGATAAACTTGAAAACTAGTACGAAATCCTTCAAGTAAGGGATGAAACAAGAATATATCCATGAAAGCATGTAGATCACACGACGATTGACACTCAAATTCTATAAAGCATATATAAATCTCATGAAAACAAAAATCATGAGTAAACAAGAATAATATGAGTGTAAGATTCATGTAATCAATGAAATCATGGGAGTAGGCAATTTAGCTCTATGAATTTTCTTTATAAACGTGGAAAAACAGGAAAATTTAATTTTTACCAAAATAATTCAAACTTCAAGGCATATGTATGTTATGTCAAAACTAGAAGTATACATACATATCCAAACACAATTGAATCCATAAAGAAATTTTGTATGAAACGTAAATGACTCAAGGGTATGCATGTATATTCAATAGTTTTAGACAAAATTAACATATACATGAAGTTAGATACATTTTTATTTAAAAAACATGTCTAAAAAACTAGAATGAGGCGTCTTCTTTATCAGTGATACGCATGTCATATACGTGGCTTGATGTCCGCATCATTCTCCCCGTGTTGGATATAACTTGACTCTGTCGAGTTAGAAGTGGAAGCGCTTTCATACTTCTTCAAAATTTCAAGTTCAATCTTCGACAGTTCACTTCGGTCTAGCCATGTATCATCAATTGTTACTTTTTTGTCGAACAAATCAAATATTTTTTAATCTCACAATGTTTGGGTGGTGATTATTTTATCATTTAAGAATTTATGAACTTGACATGCTGACATGTTGTATAGGATAAAATATCTGATAGTGGTGAAAGAAAGGGGCTCTTAAAAATAGGTTTATGGGAATGCTCATCAACAAGTGGGATAACATCAAGACCCTTATAATCCATTAAGTATTCAGCATTGAAAGTAGAACTGATGTCAACATTTATAAAAAAATATAACATAAATATCATAGTTCAATTTCATCAAGATTTGAAATGGATCAGAACTACAAGCATGCAACTTTTGAATATCACCAACATTAAAAGTATTAATCTTTTCCTTCATCAGCTCGTAGTCCATGGTAGGTGTTTTTTTGTGCAATTTTATTAGTATTTTCTGTGGGTTCGTGCATGTATGATGCAAAAAGATGATACAGACGATGATGCAAACTTAATGACTTGATATTGATCAGCTATGGGGATAAGCTATGTGGAGAATTTTAATTTAATACCTAACATATGCCACAAGGAAAAATGGGATGGTGTCGACAATAGAAAAGGAAGCAAGTAGGGGTCGACAGTGGAGGTGGAAAGGGTTGGCAGCAAGAGCCGACAACAAGTGGTGGTGAAGGTTGTGTCGGCAGCAGAGCGGGGAAGAAAAAGAGCGAATGATAGTTGCGACAGGAGTAGCAGGGATAATAGCCTTTTCAGTCAGGGGAACAACACAACTTTTTAATCAAATGAGTGACTTCAGGGAAAATAATGCTATCAGGCGTAGAGGCTGTAGTGGGAACTCCGTCAGTAATGACAATCCTAAAGAGATTGGTGTATTTGGCAACTATATGTGCATAACTTTGACACTTATCGCATTTAACATGAGGAGACTTCTTTTTGGTGCTGTTCTTAATATCATGCCTAGGTGGGGGTGGACTCAACCATGGACAAAACAAACAAGTAACCGGTGATCGAGAACCAGAACCGGACCGGCCACAGTCGCCGATTCTGTCATTCCAAATCGAACCAAAATCGGCTGGGGGCGGCCAATTCTAGTTTCTAATTTTCAAAACTGGGAACCGTCGATTCTAGCTCTGAACCGGCGGCTCCTGGTTATGAACTTTTTTTTATTGTGTAAGAGGCCATTAGGCCTTTAGGCCGGCAGCCCTATTATTTTTTTAGGCCGGCCCACCTGGCGGCTGGGCCTGACCTTTTAGGCTTTAAGCCTTTTTTCTGGGCTCCCTCCTTCTTACTCCTAAGGGAAAGGGGCGAAGGAGAGAGAATTTTTTATATTTTAAAATTTTGATTTTTTTAATGTTATTTGTAATCTGTAATAGCACCCAAGTTCTCTCATTCTTCACACTAAATTAAATTACAAATCCCTCTACAAAATCTCTCTTAAAATCTCTCTCCATTATTCTCTACAAAAACTCTCTACAAAATCTTTCTACAAAATCTTTTACTATATTCTTATTTTTTAAGTTCTCTACTTAAATTTTTTTAGCACTCTCTAATTTTCTTACTCTCCATCACCATGGCAAGTGGAAGTTCGTCGGCAGGAGGCACAGGTTTTAAATATCGGGTATTTGCGATATATCGGTTGGCAAAATTATATACCGAATATTGGATGTCAGGTGATATATCGGGTTATGATACTAAATATCGGTTGATATATCAATAGTCAATACATATAAAATATTATTAAAAGAAATAAGTTATTATTCAAACATCATATAAAAACATCATTGAAATACCACAATGGACATATAATAAAATAAAGCGCTCTCTAGCAAAAGATAATAATTATTATCCAAATAAGTAACTATATCAGCTGATATATCGGATATTTCATCTCAGATATCGGCCGATATATCGGCCACGTGGCGATATATCGGCCCATATTGGTCAAAATACGATATCCGGTAAATTTTTGCACTTATCGTATCATTTTGGATAAAATACTGATATCTCTGCCGATATACTGGTATACTGGCCGATATTTAAAACAATGAGGAGGCAAGGGCAAGGTTGGTGAAAATCAATTCGCCGACAGAGATGATATTTTCGGTTACTTGCAATCGACGTACGACGCCGACGATGATGAATTAGAAATACATCCTGAAGAAGACGTGCAAGTTAATATTTCAATCCAAAGGTTCGAGACCCAAGCCAGCGATAGAGGCGAAGAAGGTACTGCTACTGCTATCTAAAAATTAAAGTCTGATCTTTTCATGCTTCATTTTATGAAAATCATGAATGATGCATGCGCGATCGTTAGTGAAGTTGCAAGCATTTGGAGAGAGCGCATCCATGTGAAGCCAGTCTCATAATAACACAAACTCGAATATTAAAGTACGCTACCAATACCCCTCCTTAATTATTTCATTTCTCTAATGTTAAAAATAGAGATGAATTAGCATGAATGGTTGCTGTTGAACACTTGTCTTTTAGTTTCAGTGAAAATTTAAGTTTTATAAAACATTATAAAAATGCATTAAATCTTCAAGCAATTAGAGTGCTTAGGATCACTCTCACACGAACATTACATATGCTTTATAAAAAAGATAAAAAAATTACATGATTTTTTATCACTTTTGATGGGTGTGTGTCTATATGTAGCGATATATGGAGTAATTACTGGCAACAACATTCTTACATGAGGATCACTTGTCATTGGGTTGATTGTGAATAGAACTTACAAAAAAGAGTAATTGCTTTTAGAGTTTTCGATGAAAGACATACTGCTTATAATACTATTATAGATTGATAAAAGTAGTTGCAGAAAAGTATGTTTGATTAATAAGATTTTTGCTATTGATCTTGATAATACATCTGCTAATACTGTATCTTGAATTAAAAAGTGTAAATCTGCATTTGGGCGTAAATTTTTTCATCAGAGATGTGCTTGTCATGTTTTAAATTTATGCGTGCAAGATGGTTTAAAACAAATATAAAATTATATTATACCTATTAGACACGCACTTCACTGTTTATGGTAAGGATTAAGTTCAAGTCTGTTTTTTATTTTTTTAATTATTTTGTTAAATTTCTTTAGATATTAAATTAGTAATAATTGAAAATAATTATGTTGAAACTTAATTTTTAATTATTTAATTAATCTGTTTTTTTAACTATTTTGAAAAATAAATTGAAATTGACAAATCGCCTAATCGGTTTTTAAAAAAAACCAAGATTTGATTGGTTCCGGAACCGAAACCGGAACCACCCACTAAGGCGCTGGTTCTGGTTCCTCCGGAGGAATCGGGAACCACCAATTATGGAACCGAGAACCACCAGTTTTGGAACCGTGGTCACCTCGTGGTAGGGGTATAACGATGACTTATGAGGTTGAACAGAAGAGGGAGGCCTAAACTCATAGAAATATGGTGGCACATTCTTAGTGATGAATTCGTCCTTCATATATTCCTAAGTTTCAATAGGTCATTGAGTTCGAGCTTTCCTATCTCTTTACAAACCTGTCCAGTATTGGCTAGCTTGTCCAGTCAGTTTCGTGATAGTAAACCCGACTTTCTCAGATTGAGAAACTGTGTATCGGCTGAAGTATTTGTTCATGTTTGTAGCCAATCTAAAAAAACTTGAGAATCCCTTAAATAATCAGAATATTCCAAACGATCATCAAAAGTCGGTACATTCATAGTGGTGGTGTGAGAATTCCTATAGGTATTTTTTATTTTTTATTTTTTAAAATGCAAGAAAACTATAAAGTTCTCTGGCAAATGCCGACGAGACGTGAAAGCGAAATTTTCTAGGGTATGGAGTGAAAAGTTTAGAATTGAGATTAGAGTTTGAAGAGAAAGTGAGAAAGCAGAATTAGGGTTTGGATTTTGAAAATAAATTTGGTATCAGATCACGGTTAGGGTAAAATTTGTATTTTAGTCACGTTTATTTACTTGTTTGCATTTAGTTTAGATTTTATTAAAAAAATTCTTTTACTTTCACATCTCGTAGGCAATTGTTAGGAAACTTTACTGCTTTCTTACATTTAAAAAATAAAAAATAAAATTTGCCTAAAGAAATTCTCACGCCATCACATGGATGTACCGATTTTTGACGGATGTCTCAATTATTCTGGTTATTTAAGGGATCCTCAAGTTTTTCTAAATTGGCTATAAATTATGGACATGTACTTCGATACCCATTTTTTGAAGCTGAGAAAGTCAGGTTTGTTATCACGAAACTGACTGAACAAGCTAGCAATACTGGACAGATTTGGAAAGAGACAGGAAAGCCCGACTTTGACAACTGATTGACACATGGGATGGGATGAAAGAAGAGTTAAAAACCAAGTATGTGACATCATATTTCTACGAGTCTAGACCTTTCTCATCTGTTCAACCTCATAAGTCTAAAACTATTATATTCCCACCTAGGCATGATGTTAAGGACCACCAAAATATAGGCACCAAAAAGAAGTCTTCCCCTGTTAAATGCGACAATTGTCAAGATTATGGAGATAGAGTTAACACTTGCGCCAATCTCTTTAGGGTTGGCATTATAGACAAAATTCCTATTGCAGCCCCTAAGTTGTATAGTACTATTCCTCTGGTAGTGATTTCTGTGCTAAAAGAGTTTAGTGATGTCCTAAAGGAGCTCCAAGACAAACCATCACCGATATGTGACACCCAACTCGAGATTGAATCTGATTCCGAAGAGTTTACATATCATCCAGACATAGATTTTGATTTCAATGAAGACGTAGATGCTGACTTCGCCGACTATCAAGTCGATGAAGAATTAGGTGATGACATCGTAGAGTCTAGTACACCTTGATTTCCCTCAAACACCCCACTTATTACAAAACTTGTTGATGTCTTTCCTAAAGATGTTACATACATTGGCATTAGTCAAACACCTTCGAGTCACTTGTCCATTGTCAGGCCTTGTCTCAAAAAGGATATAAGAATTGTAGTCATTGTGGACAATGAAAGTTGCATCAATACAATATTCTTTGAAGTATTTTAAAATGATGGATTAAAGCCGTTACACCACTCTCACCCATTTAAGATACTATGGTCCAAGTCTACAACATAGAAGTTTCACAACCGTGTCTAGTCCTAATCGATTTTTATCTCTACCTTTGGAGAACCATGTGGCACATGAAGTCTAAGTTCTTCAGTGTCTTCCAATATCACACCAATTGTCAAACAGATATTGTCCATCAGTCTGCATTATCATCTTTTATATCACATGTGCATGTGGAATCACATCACAAATTACAAAAGAAAGTCATGAATAAGATTGCTCAAAATAACGCTAACTATGAGATTCGAATTGACAATAGGAAATTGTTTAAAACTTATAATGTTTGTGATGTTATTTTATTTGCTAGTTGTATTGATCAGTTTCAAATCTTGAAGAAACTAAATTGTAATGTTAATGTTATAGAATGTAGTATCAGTTTTATTTTTAATATTGAAAATCTAGTGGGTTACAAAGGTTTTGATTTTAATCCTAACGACTTCCTTATTAATGAGCCATCTTATGAGCCTATTTTTAAGAAACCCTTTATTCCACCAATTCAGATATTTTACCTAACACAGTTGATCAGATCGATAAAATTTTGGATGATGAAATTATCATAACTCGTAAGTATTTGACTCAATGGAAAGGGAGAGCACCAATTGGTGACATGTGAAAAAATCAAAGTGCACTACAACAGATTGATTCCGACACTTTGAAGCAACATGAGTTCACTTTTATTTCTAACTCGACGTGGTCGATCTCTCTATAACACTGGGAGAGTGATGTGAAAATCAAGGCACCAAGATCAACATGGATACAATAGTTTTACTAGTAATAGGATTTCTAGTTTCTATTTCTTATTTTTTGGTTTCTTGGTAATTAGAATTGTAGGAGGATTTCTGATTTTCTTTTCATGTATTTTCTCTTTTTTAGACTTTTGATTTCTTTTAAGAGTTTTATTATGTAATCCAAACAGAAATAGGAGAGTACATATTTGTAACTTATATAAAGACCCCATCTATTCACTTTTAAATAATTAATGAAATCAATGAAAATTTACTATTTTCTTTGTGAGTTTGTTATGGATCTTGAATCCTCTTTTTAATAATGGTGGAATGCCCCATTATACCCCGATTAGTGGTAGGATGCTCTAATTAGTTTATCGGTTACTAAATATCTCTATTTCCTTATCTCTACCTCTCACATTAAATTTCTCTCTCAAATTATTGCCGAATTCTCGCCATCATCCACCATTCTTGGCTTCATTGACAACCGTCTCATCGTCTCTACGATCTCTCTCTTTTGTCATTGACATCGCATATTCAAGCTCGTGCTCAAGAATTCATTAGCATCACACACTGCCATGTGTCCACACGCGTGCTCAGGCTCACTAGCCGTGCCCCGGGCGCTACATGTCCAAGCGTCCTCGTGCTCAAACAAATGGCCGTCCACGCTTGTTTACCATCATAGTTCATGTCCTGCATACTTATAGTTTTTAAAGTCTGCACATGTGTCCAACAAGAGGAGTCAAACAAATCAAATAATTGCTTGCGTAATCTTGCAAAAAGTACATCCAACCAGAAACCAGCTATCAAACAAAAGGTCACAAGTTCCAATGCAAGTGCAATCCAACAAAGCAAATTTTAGCTTATAAGTCTTGCACAAGAAATTCAAATAATACAAACAATAGGTTGAGTCCTTTTCAAATTCAGATCCATCCAACTATCAAAAAAAATTTCGTCAGCATTTGATGTATAATTCCATTCTTGAAAACTATTTATTTACTGTCTGATAAGACATCCCTAACTTATTATCAATTTTGATCTTTTATCCACTTTAAATGCGATCGTGTGAATCTACTTTTCTTTTGTAGTTGCCTCTAGCTTTTTTCTTGGTAGTAGAATATGTCATCTGCATCATAACAACATTTAATTAGTACTTTGATATTTGAAATCGATCAAGTTATTGCATGTTAAATAAACATAGCTAATATTAATTGTTTTAAGCTTCCTGCCAACGATCGTTCTTATTGGTGAAATGTTTAATTAAGTTATTTCATTTTTTGCTTCCGCACACGTACATATTTCATATCAGTTATTTTATCTATTGCTCTAATACCAATTGTAAGAACTTGGGGCACCATCTCAAAAGACTACCCTTCTGGAGTTGCCCAAATCATTATATACCCAAGACCATCTCCATGTCTAATCGGTGTGAGATTATTTGTTCGACATCCAACTCAACAATCCCTCTTGAACAAAGGGTCTCCTTGCCAGCTCATCTTTCTTCACACGTGAAAGATCATATGCTCCATCAAGATCACAGATCTGCACCGCGCGCATGGCACACGCCTTACGTGAAGAAGCAGAAATTGCAGCATCTTGCACCACTGTCAAATCTTCGAGAGTCCACCTTGCTTTACAGGGGCCTACTGCGCCTTCTGCGCCCATTTGGGGGTTGAACATCACCCACACAACTAAATTCGGAGCATGACTCTGATACCAAATTGATTTGAAACATGTATGCGTGTATGAAAATTAACGATAAAACACTCAATCATGCTTCACCAATAAGAAATTATTGTTGGGTAAGAAGGATTAAAACTAATAATCTAACAAATTGTTTATCAGGTCAACATGCGTAGGCGAAATCCAATTTTAAACGAGAATCAATTAAAGATAATAATTTATCTAGGCAAAAGATTCTACGATCAATATCAAATCTACTGAATTACAGGCAAAGAGATGCGCACAATTTCATATTTGTAGACAACAGTTAAATCGATAAAATATCAGAGATTAATTATCAGATTCAAAATAATCAATCTGGATTAGAACTCAACTACTGAGGTTCACATCAGACCTTAGTATCATGCGATGACTGTAGATGTGTAGATCTCTGTCACAAACGCAACAACTCGAAAATCGTCTGAATCAGACTCTGGATCAGAAAGATACGACCACTTAAATCCAATTAATTCTTTAAGCTGTAATCCGGGTCGGGTCTTCTCTTTTGAATCCGGTTTGGGATCTAACTTAGTAGCAGTAACGGAAGTCTTTGACGGCAGAGAAAGAAAAGAACACTTGCAGGGAAGGTAGGAGGCAAGGTTGTCGGCGATTCAGGTTACGAAGGCCGGGCGGCGACTTCGGACGCGGGCAGCGCGGCGCAATTGTTGGGCATCGTCAGGTTGGCGAGACAACGATGAAGTTGGAGTTGCCGACGGATCTGAGCTCATACACGAGCTCGACAGGCGGGGACTCGAGCACATCGATTGTGCTCGGCGGTGGTACTCGACGAGGAGAGGAACATAAGGAGGGAGAGGGAGGATGGGCGTCAACGACGCTCGTCGTCGTCAAGATAGAGAGGGAAAGAGGGTGTGGTGTAGGTTGGATGCTGGCGGTGGATGAGGGAGAGTGGCTGCGAGTGGTTAGGATGGCGACACGAGGGTAGAGGATGGGCGGTGTGGGTTGGGGTTTGTTTTGGCTGTGGAAAGGAGAGAGGGGTGGGTTGGGTGTGCTTGAGTTGCGGGGAGAGAAGGAAAGAAAGAGAGCGAATAGAGATGATGAACAATTAAAAATTTTGATTTTTTTAGAATTATCTGATTCTTTGGATTTTTTATTTTCTAAGGTTTGGAGTGGAGAGTTTACAATTGGAATTAGGGTTTGAAGAGAAAGTGGGAGAGCAGAATTAGGTTTTGAAAGAGAGAGAAAGAGAAGAAGATGAGGATAGGCTAGATAGGGCTTCACACTCCTAATTTAGGATTTCTCTAAGGGCTTCATACTTAAAGAGAGATTGGGGAGAGATCACAACCAACACAAATTTGAGAAAAAATCTTCATAATAATTCATTGCATATTGATTGATACAAGAGGCCTTTCATAGGATTTTACAGAACTGAATACAACTCAAATTAAAACTCTTAATCAAAATAGAATTACAATTTAAAATTTTAGAAACTAAAAAAACAAAATAAAAAATTAAAAAATATACAGAATTCTACTACTGCTTGGAAATTAGAACGAGACGTCTTCTTCACCGGTGATACACGTGTCATACACGTAGATTGATTTCCGCATTAGACATACTATTAGCCATTGAAGTTAGAAAATTTATTAAATGGTTAAAAGATGATGGACTCCATCACATATCAAAGTTATCTTCGACATCCAAAAGTCTATATATATATATATATATATATATATATATATATATATATATATATATATATATAGGGGTTACTGTACCTCAACTGACAGCTAAGAGAGTTTCTCAGCCGGCGGGACCAGTGTTTTAAATGGCGGCCACAGTGGCTACATCGGCCGGAAAAATTTATCGGGGATGGGGATATATCGGGGACATATCGGGATATTTTCAAAAATCGGATGTCAAAATCGGACTGTAAATATACATATCTTCTTGTCTTAGATTGCATCTCAATAAGACAATATATGCATAAATTATATAAAGCTACATAAAATATCATACTTATATGTTTAAGATATACTTAACTCGATAACTTGCATTAAGCTTATAAATGCATAATCACTATCCAAGTGTAGAATCTTCATAAATGTCATATTGCCACATCGCTCGAATTACCCAAATATCTAACCTAGAAATTGAGTGTGAACGCTATATCGGGTCCAAAATCGTCGAAATTGCGGCCGATATATCGGGTCCATGCCGATTTGTCGGCGATTTTGGGTGAAAATCGCTATATCGGTTTGGATGTGCCAAATCATTGCGGCTAGGTGCCGTAAACGCAATATCGGCGCAATATCGGGGTTATATCGGGGATATTTAGAACACTGGGCGGGACGTGGCAACATAATAGCCACGAAATTGACATTAATTTTGGCGGACAAAAACCAAAGAAATACCGCCCGACTTACTATCAGTCACTTCAACAGTGGCTTTGACGAAAATACCCTCCTTCACAACTTTTTACTGTATGTAAAACATTTCCTTTCAAAAAAAATTTACAGTTCTAAATTTTCAGTTGATCATTTTGAAGAGATTAGTGCTATTATTTCACAATATTTCTTAGTTTTTTAAACATATATTTGCTACATATGGCGCCGAAGAAATCATCCGCAGAAAAGGTAATGGGGAAGCAAAAGCAAATTCTTTTTAGGGTTTGTAAATTTTAATAGTTATATTTTTTTCAGGTTTGATTCCATTTCTTTCAGTTTTTTTTTGAAAACTTGCGACCATGGTCGCAAATAAGAGAGAGATTCGCAAACTTGCGATCATGAATCGCTTTTTAAATTTATAAATTTTGTAACACAGCGACAAAGGTCCAATTTTTTCTAGTTTTTTGAACCTGGGTCGCAGTTGTTTGAATTAGCGTTGTAGATGCATGCTACCTTGGTCGTAGCGTTTTAAAAATTATTAATTTTTTCATTACCTTTTCTGTCGACCTGGGTCGCAGTTGTTTCAATTAGCGTTGTAGATGTATCCAACCTTGGTCGCAGATTTTTAAAAATTATTTTTTTTTTCCCTTCCTTTTTCTGTCGACCTAGGTCGCAGTTGTTTCAATTAGCGTTTTAGTTGTGTGCGACCTTAGTCGCAGAGTTTTAAAAATTATTTATTTTTTCCTTCCCTTTTCTGACGACCTGTGTCGCAATGCTAATTGAAACAACTGATATACATTTTTCTCATATATATATATATATATATATATATATATATATATATATATATATATATATATATGGTAAAGTGCTCCTAGTAGGTTTCCTTAGATTATAATCTAAGGAGACGGCTTAAAACTCCAACATCTAAATATTTTTTTCACGATCCGACGGTTATTATCATCTTCATATTTTAAGATGTACACATATAAAAAAATCAAGTGATTTGTAGTTCGTTTACTCATTGATCTAATCGTTTCATTTTGTTCTACTGTTTAAAACCGTTAACGTTTGAACCCAAAGAAATTAGAGTAAACAAACTTCAAAACACATAATTTTTTATACATGTACATCTTAGAACATGATATGATAATGTGCGGTCAGATTGTGAAAAAAATCGGGATATTAGAGTTTTAAGCCGTCTCCTTTGATTACAATCTAAGGAGACCTACTAGGAACACTTTTCCCACACACGCGCGCGCGCACGCACCCACGCACGCACGCACAGAGATAGAGACAGATTTAAATTTCATGTGCATTTGCACGTGCACAGAAGTCTAGTAACCCACACAATGACACTACACATCCAACACACACACACACACACACATTTAAATTTCATGTGCATTTGCACGTGCACAGAAGTCTAGTAACCCACACAATGACACTACACATCCAAATTTTGACTTGAAATATGTGTCCCTCCATATCAGTGCTGGAGAATTTTCAGGTGTCAAAATTTCTTGCTGCAACCATTTATTGTTTTCAACTATCTCCTCTCACCTGATAGGTTGAGCAGTTGGAGCAAGAGGTAGCTGAGTTGCGGCAGACTCTTTCAGACAAGCAGGAGCAAGAACGTGCCATGCTTGAGGTTTTTCTTTTACTTTCTGGTTTTTCTTTTTCTAGCCTGTTTTTAACGTATACTCATTTGTAAGGACAATATCTTGATGTTTGAATTGATATTCTGGTAATGTAGGTCTTGATGCGGGTGGAACAAGAGCAGAAGGTAACTGAAGATGCTCGTGTTCATGCTGAGCAAGATGCGGCTGCTCAACGATATGCAGCCCATGTGCTAGAGGTTCTCTTCTATGAAGATCTAATATATGCTTCATTGAATACCTTCTATTCTGTTGCTTTTAGAAACTTCTAATGGGTCTTAGTTTTTATAGAGTGTACTGGTCTTGGAGGGAAAATATTTCTGATAATCTAACTGTTTTTCCTCACGAAAATAGTTACATCTCTACTGAGGGGTGCTGGGACTATTAATATTTGCCCAACCTGCATTTCCTTGCACTTCGGTGTTATAGATTCCATTGCGATTGGATTTTGTAGAATTATGCTTTTACCGGCATCAACAGCACAGATTGTGAATTTTGGGCTTTAGTGTATTTGAATACCCTTGTAAAGTTATGACTCACAGTATATGACTGTTCAGAAATTCAAAAACTTGCATGCATAACCCACCCATGTAATTTAGTATAGACAACCCCAATAATATCCGAATGGAGAAAAGGAATGTATAATTGACCCTGTTGCAGTGAGAAAACATTGTTGTTTCTGTTACATGCTGTATTTATAGAATTTCTATAGAAGGAAAATAAAAGCATCTTAACCCTTAAATAGACATTTAGAAGCAGCTAAACTTTCAGTGCTCTATTTCCTGGGGTCCCCTCACTGTGGAAAATATCTACGCCTCTCACCATGTTGAGCTGCTGTAAACATTATACAAAAAGGATCAACAATATGCAAGGATATAAGTTCATGCAGGACATCTTTGTTGATAAAAAAGTGAAGACAGTTAAAATCAAATAATGGGAAAGGAAACTGTCTGTCTTGTGAGCAAACTACATCAGGTGAGATAGAGGCCAATTTATGTTCTCAAGATGACCATACAGTCATACGCAAAAAACTTTTGTTACAGCTATGGCCTTAGATCAAGATAGAGGTTTATTTATGCTCCCTAGATGACCACAAAAGACTTCAGGACACTAAATCAAAGATTAAAATAAAGTTCAATTTGCAGTAGAAATATCAGGCCCAAAATAAATAGCAACTGTGTACAACTACCAACTACCAAGACTCATTTACTAGAGTTCTAATCAAATCCAATTATTCCAATAATGGTAATGCAAGTCAATCTGAAGCAAATACCACAACAGCTGTTCTGATTTTTCGCCTTAATCATCAAGCAAATCAAAATTCTAGAACCCTTGGGTCAATGATAGCCTATCTGAAAATATAGGATTCGACTTAGGTTTCCAGTGGTGAAAGGCATCCATTCTCTGGGTCAACCAATAAGTAGTGAGCCGCCTCATTTGTCCTTTACAAGTCCCCACTTTTCACTGAGTCACTGATATTGTGTCTGCTGCTCCACCAACCTCTATGGGCTTGTTAGGAAACAAAAGGTTTGTTGACTTTTTGCAAACTAGCGCATGAACATACCACAGAGTAAAGCCATCATGGCAATGTGCATAGCATAGAAGCACATCCACAGCCAACTTGTTTCTACCGCCAAATTTTAAACTTTTCTGTCAGGCTGTATATATATTTTATTATTTTTTTCTCTACTTTTATGTTTTTATCCACTCTTACCAGATTAATGCAGGAAAAATATGAAGAAGCCATGATTTTATA
The DNA here is from genome assembly GCA_038442645.1 of Agave tequilana. Lineage (NCBI taxonomy): Eukaryota > Viridiplantae > Streptophyta > Magnoliopsida > Asparagales > Asparagaceae > Agave > Agave tequilana. The sequence continues at coordinate 57,097 of JAVJIF010012823.1, forward strand.
TGCACAAATGGAAAAGAGGGCTGTAATGGCCGAAACAATGTTGGAGGCTACAATTCAATATCAGTCTAGTCAACTTAAAGCCCAAAGCCCTTTATCTCCAAGGTATCTAATTTTTTGTTGATTTGATATCATCCATGTGTTAACTTACTGTAAGATTACCATTGCTGATTAACATGAACATAATACATGTTAGCAGGTTATCTAATTGAAATAGTGAATTTGAATATTAGTACTGCATCAATTGTGTGTACTTCCTGAAATTGCAAAATTGCATTCTTAACATGAAATGTTAACCTAGCATTATTTGACAGTTTAAAATGTGTTTCACAAATTGAATGATTTTTAATGTAGAACACAACAGAAAGAGTCATCTCAAGAAGCTCCCGTCAGAAAACTGAGCTTACTTTCTAGATGGCGTGACAAGAACAAGGTAACTCACTGATATTGTTTCCTCGCACTTATTGAATTTACTATTTTCAGTCCACAAAGGTTGCTTGTTCTCTTTTTTTTCCTTTTGTGATGCTGGTACTAATGCAGTCAATATCTTCTTACCAGTCATCTATCAAATGAATACCTTCAAATTGCCACATACTGCCAGAATATTCAGTTATCCTAGCTATTTCTTCACTGCAATTGTTTTTCTTTACCATGGACTCGGCAATTTTTCCAAAACACTTACCCTTTTTTCCTTTTTATGTTTCAAAGTCTAGGACATTAATGGATAATGAATTCATCCAAGACCAATTTTCATCGTTGTCAATTGAGCTTTTCTGGTCCATCCGGACGATTATGGTGTACTATTCTGGAACATCATGCTATACATACCCAAGAAAGTTTTACAACAACAGAAGATATGATACTAGCCCTTTAAGATTTGTTAGTAAGTTTCTAATAAAACTTTTTTCAGGGCAAAGGTTTTGCTGGGAAGCCTAGATCTGTAGCTGGCTGATTGTAGGACTGGTAGGTTCCAGATGCTAGTGCTGTTAACAAGTGACTAGACCAGCTTAGAGATCATGGTACATGTTTGTGCTCATGCCTTCTAAAAGCAATTGGCCTGAAAGAGTATGGATGGCTCAAAAAATAAAATATTTGAAGGTCCTGAGTTTTAAACTTCTGACATTTAGAATTAAAAATGAGCACTGCAGTGTGCCGAGCCTCCAGTTGCGATATAACTTAATATAGTTATATGTTTACATCTTAGCTTTCCAGAATATTCCAAAATTTTAAAAATGTTTTATGAATTCCAAAATTGGCACCCTTGCTGAAAATTCCTGTAGCTGATATTGTGACTGTGCTCACACACGCGTGCGTGCACCTACACACCCACATTGCTTCAAAGAACAAAGGGAAGGATACGGCACCCATAGTTCTGTTTTTTTTTTTTTTTTTGAAGAGTTTTATATGGTAGTTGACTACTTGCAAGTTGCAATCAAGCAGTTCTAAAGTATCAGGAAAGCACTCATGCAAATTTTTTTGTTTCCTCAACATACATCGTGGTTCATGCTCAATAAAATGCTTTGATCGAGGATTTAACATTGTTATGGTGTGGTTTACTAGGTTGTTGGATAAGGGTGGATCTCTAATGTCACGCACTGAGTATATTTTTTTCTTTCACATTTCCTCCTTAAAAAAATGCTAATTACGAGTTTATGGGAACTGTATACCAGAGACATTTTTAATGCATATTCCATGTGGTACTACTCTGTTAACTTGGGGTGTTACATCTAATTCTTCTGTTTTATGTCCATATTACAGAAGAGATGATGTTATTGAGTTTTCTTCGGTCATTTGCAGTTTTTTTGTGAACCTTATATTTCCCTCTTGAGAGTTACAGTTTTGTGTTCTCTAATGAACCATGACCTCCATTTTCTTCACGATGTGGTTTCCGAATTTATCAATCATCTCTTTTGATCTTAATTATTATATGTTTTCTATCATGTGCATTCCAGGGAAAACCAAGCAATTCTGAAGATTCCAGCGTAGGCAAAAGTTCGAATGATGGGGAAGAAAACCTCATGACTCCAAGAAGCGAAGACCTCGTGACTCCAAGAAAAGAAGACCTCACAACACCGAGAAAGGGCTCGAATGGTGAACAAACTACAGATATATAGAGAATGCTTGGGGGAGGGATCACCTCAAGTCATCACTCATCTGTCTGGTATTCTCCACTGCCAGTGCTGTCCTCCAAGATCCATCCAGTATAAGAATGTCCTTGTCGAATTACGAGGAAGTTCCTGGGTGCAGTTAGTTGCCTGCTGCTTGTATCAAAATTTAGAGAGCCGCATCCATGGGTAATGCAACTTTCCTTGTATTTTGTAGGAAATTTAATGTACAGAGCTGACATCCATTTTTCCATTGCTTAACAGTAATTGATAGGTTCAAAGAGATGGGTAAGCCCAAGTGTTGTCATGTTTTGTTGAGAATATGCTCTCTAGCTTATTTATTTCCTCGGCCCCGAACTGCTGTGAATGATTTAAAGATTGTATATTGTGCAAAAAAGCTCGTAAGAGCTGGTTTTTCCCTTGAATATGTTAGTTTTGTCGCAAAATAACTTGTGTTTTCCTGTCAACGGACAGCTATTTATTTATTCATATATTTTCCTGTAAATAGACAGCTAAAATCATAAGCAAAGTGTTATTCCAGTGAATTTTTTTTCTCCTACAGTGTATCACATCTTGTTGGTGTTGCCTAGTCTGGGCTAGTTCTGTAAAAGGCTGGACTATGGCCCATGGGCTTTATTGGATAAAGCTAGTCGATTTGAATCCTTTCTTCCCATTGTTATACAACAATTTTTACTTCACAAATCTATGTAGCACAAACACATTGATCATAAATCCGTATCATTTAAAATACTTATTGGACACACATGTAAAATATAGTACTTCAGTTCTATGCGTTATTTTATGTCGCAATGCTCATCAGTATGTTCATTTTTCTCCTGGACTATAGACCGTAGTTTGGTGCAAAGGGGATTTGAATCTCAATCTCTTGCTAACTGCAAAAATGTTTTACTATTATGTTACAATGGCATCTGGCAGATTAGTATGTCCTCGCAGGGGGCGGGCCTGCATATTTTTTTAGTATATTTTAAGATTATTTTTATTAACATAAGTATACTATTGAGTTCTACCTCAAGTGATAATTTATAAATTTAAGTTATTGTAGGTCAAAAGTTCAAGTCTCGGTGGATACAATATTATCTTTTAATTTTTCTTATCATATTTCATTTTCGCTCACACTGAAATTCTTATTATATTTACGTTCACATTAGAAAAATTTTGTGCATTTGCCAACTGTGCCTTTTAACATGCGCACATGATTACATATTGATCTTAATCATGACTACATCAGTTAGAGACGCAGGTTGTGAGTCGTGCCTGCCCCAAAAGTCGAAGCTAGTTCCAACCCAATAAATTCTCCAATGATCAACCTATAACCAGAAGCCAAGCTCCTTCATCCTGGCCGGCTAGTTCTCTGTCAATCAACTATATCCTCTTCCATCACTCTTGCACCCCCTATAAAAATATTATGAGTTGACTTGCCACCCAACTGATTTCATGCCATGTGTAACAAAAGAAGCAGCAGCGAGGTGCCACTTGCTCATCACTCACAGGATTCCTCTTTCACCACGCAAGCTCCAATAGCTTCTTTTTAGGCCCCTTCGTGCGAAGGACCGGTTGGTTCTTCGCGCGCGTTGGGCCGTCCATCAATGTTGATGAACCACCCGATGTGAGGGAGAGAAAACAAGAAAAAGATTAAATTAAAACGCATCTTGTGAGCCTCACAAAAAACGCGTTTTGTTAATTCTCTCTCCTCGCATCGGGCCATTCATCAGCTTTGCTGGATGACCCATCCCGTACGAAAAAACTATCTGATAGAGCTTCCTTTTTAGCTACACCGTTCTAAGATTTTTCCCTTTATTTTTTTCATTAACTAATACGCGTCTTCATGCAGGCCAAAAGAAAGAGGTTGAGAGAGAGAGAGGATTGTCTCCCTGTGTCTATTTTGGGTCCAGGGTTCGAGAAAATGGATGCAGCTGTCTCTGATGATTAGTGAATTCTACCTTTTTTTTGACTGCCGACAGAGTCCTGTTTCTGAGTTCGAGCAGCCCCCAAATGTTGCTGGAGTCAACTGCCCAGAAATCTTGGCAGCTGTGTGGTTTGGTCGGTCGTTGACTTAGACGACAGAGAGAGAGAGAGAGAGACCTCTTGTAGAAAACTTTGAGAACAAGAAGAGTCAGGAGAGTTAGAGGAAAGAGTCAAAGATTCGGTGATTGAGATTTGAGAGAAGGTTGGGGCTGTTGACTGTACGGCGTAGAAAATGCATGGTAGTTGAGGATGCAGAATGGCTGGCAAGCATCGGAGATGATTAGGTTATATTAAATTGAGTCTACGTTCTTGAAATTAAAATGGCAAAAATCCTGCTTTCAAGATTTAGCCAGGGCATAATTGTGTTGCTGTCGATGTCTTGTATGGTGACTGAGAGGTGAGATTGGGTCACGAGAGGAGTCCCAGTTTCAAGATCGAGCTAATTCAGCTAAAGTCTTTGCTAAAGAAAAGATTAAAAGAAAAATAAATGCCAACGTAATTACAACAACAACAACAACTTTGTCATTTGTCTCAAGTATTTGGGGTAGGCTACATGAACCAAAACAGAATTACGTCAGATCGGGCACATGGATCAGTTTTCTCCACTCATTCCTATCGAGCAATACGCCATCACTAAGACCTTTAGCCTTTATATCTTGTCGTATTACCTCCATCCGCGCATCTGTAGGTCTACGTCACACATGATCAAACCATCGTAATTAGCATTGCTAAAATTGAAATATTGTATTCAGGCACCTGTATGCATGGAACCAGAAATTCAAAAATGAAACAGCAGAATATTTGTCCCACTACGCACATATGTCTCTCTATCAACAAACTGTAACTACACAGAATTATGTTTTTATATAGTTTTATGTGTTTTATATCACCAAAACAGGAACTATGAACATGTAGTCAACAATGGCAATTGATAAAGACATCCACCAAAATTCCCCACTCACAATCCAAAGATGCGTTATTTGCTGTTTCAGCACACTGGGCACACTCACGGCTACCAAAACTGGCCACCGAGGCTGAAAAAAAAAGCTGGTAATGATTGCAACAATTTGATCCAAGAAAAACGTCGGCAGGAATTTGCAGGCTACGAAGCATTGCAGTTAGGATTCTGCTCGACGTTGTGTTAATTGTTTGAAATGAAGTCAAGAAGATGACGACGATACATTGATAGGTTCTCTTCTCTTCTTCCAGGTCAACAACAGCCCGAATCAGAGCTTTTCTTCGACTAATGGCACATGTAGGACCTTGTGCCGGGCCATCGCGTATTCAAGAGATTCATTGTATTTGTACCGTATGCATCTTCACGAAATTATTACATCCGTATTTCATTATGAATTGCAGAAAACAATCATGTACTGTGACTCTTCATAACAGTCATGGATGTTGATGGGCAATGTAAAATGTAGCCTGAAAAAGGCATTAGATTCTAACAGCATCCTTCACCTTTCATTAAGTTAACTTTATTTGTTGTTAAAGTTGATTAAAGCTTAATTTAGAGATCTGTTCTGATATCTGAGAGTATAATACTGTTGTAGTTAATGCCTTAATGACAATGTGAATTGATAAAGACATTCTGTGCTTAAACTATTGTGAGAGTTTGACTCATATGCCAGTGTCCTTTATTTCAAAACAGTACACATCTCCTCTAGATTCCATGTTACTGTTGAATTCAGAAACTGTTGGAAGCAAAAATCAATTTGAGAAGAAGCCCAGGAAAGATGATCTGTGTTTGTTGGCAACCTCATGAGAGACATTTGGAATCTGTTCCCAGGTTTTGCATATATCCTGTCATGTTCATGTTTCATGTGAGTGTATTGATCAATCCATTCTTTTAGGACAGCAGTGACCTTTGCTCTTCTGCTAACTGTTTCTTGCATCTTTTATAGCCTCTCTCATGTGAAGGGCACATGCCATTTCAATTATTTTTTGAGGAGAACATAGATGAGAAAATATTGAACTTAATAGAACAGGTACAGGTTATATTTTTCATTCTTTTTCAAGTAAGATTTTACCATTGATTGAATTTTCAAGGACTTACAGTTATCAGGATTACACATGCTTGATCAAATGTACAAAGAGGCAGCCCCAACTGAACATCGAATTGAAGGATACAAAACCTGTATCCAGTACTAAAATAATTATGAAACAACATATGGGGACATAGTAAACATAGCAAAAATTTGTACATGATCAATCCATTTCATTTTTTTCTCCCTAAAAAAAAATAATGGCAATAAAAACAACATGCTGTCTAACAAATGCAAATAAATACAGGACTCAAAATCACATATACAACAACCAAAAGAGCGAACTCTTTCCCGAAACAATCTAGCCAGGATTCGAGCAGGTGTGCACTTTTTTCTCTGGAAATGACGTAAAAAAAAATTGATAACCAGACACCAAGTAGCCAGCCTAGAGATGGAACCTTAGTGGGCTCTGAGCCATGCTGAACCCAAATGGCAACCAACCATTCAGAAGACGTTCATCTCGGTCCTCTCTCACATCCACCGCTTGTTTTCCTCTGGCTGTCTCTTCTTGTTCGAGGAGGCGTGTCTGGCACTGCCAGCCGAGAAGAGTTCTGAGCTGAATGGCTCTCAGGAGTGTAGTTTTGGGAGGCGAGGTACGTGAGAGCAGTCACCACATCAGCTATAAGAGGTCTCATCGTAGGCTGCTCCTGAACACACATTGCAGCCACAGCGAGTGCTTGGTACAAGCCCCTCGCAGGGTACTGACCCTGAAGCATTGGATCGGCCATTTGAGGGAACTTTCTCCTGTCCTTGAAAAGGGGTCGAGCCTGAAACAAAGTTATCAAAGAGCGTTGAAGAAGCAATTCAAGATCAAAAGAATGATGACTACCTCCAGTTGATCTTAGTAAATGTATCTTAGTTTTTATCAGTATGTTCCTATTGTTTATTGTTTGTTGTTTGTTGTGATTTTTGTTACGTGAATCTGATAGATAAAGATGCAGAGAAAAAACAATTGGTTCCAGGAAATATGCAGTGGGTATCTATTACTAGTAAACCTATATGCAACTTGCCAATTTCTCATTAATACACCTATATGCATAATAGTCTACCTAACAATGTTTCAGTAGGGATCTATCAGCACGAGTAGAGTTACGTGCGTGCACATACAAGGTCGGGCATTTGGAAAATGTATTATATTGATGAGATAATTTTTGACCGGAATCTTTGAGGCCCATAATTTTACCTCAAGGTAAAATGTATTAAGAAAGTGTACAAGACTAGTTGACAAGCCACAGGGTTATCCAAGGAATCAACCAAATATGCTTGGAATATTACGGACTTCCCCCATTTCACAAGGTTAACAACGGAACATTTCTTTTAAGAAAAACAAAAATAAAAAACTAGTCAACCATGCAAAACAAGAGAACAAAAATCAATCAAAACAAAGATGCAAGTTGGCTAAAAAGTATTATAGTTTAAAACATAGATCTTCTACAGTCAGCAACCGGGTTATCACCAGTCAAAAGTAGCAGACACTCCTGGTCTAACCATTCAAGCAGCAGCACTCATCGCTAATCCCAATGACTGATTACATAATTAACAAGGCAATTGAGAATTAGGATAAACACACGGAAACCGTCTCTCTTCATAGGTACATCAAGACTGCAGATACGCTCTGGTAACAAAAATTCAAATTCCATGCTTACTGTTAACAAGCATCTTTTATGATGTGAGGAAAATCTAATGACAGAAAACGTAGAATGAAGCAGAGTTTCTTACCCATGCAACAAGATTATGCTCCCCAGCAGCTCTTGAATTGTCAATGGCCTTTCTTCCGGTAATAATCTCCAAAAGAACAACCCCAAAGCTGTAGACATCTGATTTTAGTGTCAGTTGTCCGGTCATAGCATATTCGGGTGCACAATATCCATAGGTACCCATCACTCGAGTAGAGACATGAGTCTTATCACCAACAGGACCAAGCTTTGCCAAACCAAAATCGGACAGCTTGGGATGAAATCCCTCTCCAAGCAAAATGTTGGAGCATTTTAAATCACGATATATAACTGGAGGGCTTGCTTTATCGTGCAAATATTCTAACCCTTTCGCTGCACCGGCAGCTATTTTCATTCTTGTATTCCAATCAAGCCGCCTTCTATCCATAGTAAGATCTGCCACAACCAAGGAAACCAGATGAATAGAACTATAGAGTAACTTTTCATGTATGAAATCTAGACAAATGAATTATGCCTGCAACAGAAAATGTATTACGATGTTGAAAAATTATATTATAACATACCATGGAGATGATCCTCCAGAGATCCTAATGGCATGTATTCATAGACCAAGAGCCTTTGATCTCCATCGGCACAATAACCAATTAGGTTAACGAGGTTGGGGTGGTGAAGTAGACTCAACATCAATACTTCGACCAGAAATTCCCTGTTTCCTTGTAACCCATTACGATCGAGCTGTTTAATGGCCACTACCTACAGCCAAACACAGTAAACAACAAACAATTCAAGCCATTGGCATATGATGAGGAGCCCTATAACATCTAGCATAAATAACTTTTCTGATCAAAATAAATATTTCAGCTCTCCAGCTTAATAAATTTTGTTTTAAAGTTGAAATGCAGCATAAAAGAAAACTTGGAGAATCTGTTAAAAAGAATATCAGTTCAAACACTAAAATGGGGACTAAAACATGCAAAGAACAAATATTAGCCAGGACTAACCTGGTTGATACTCTCCAACTTGCCCTTATAAACTCGACCGAATCCTCCCTCTCCCAAGAGGCAATCAGCTCTGAAATTCCTTGTAGCCGTAGCCAGTTCCCGAAATGTAAAAGTCTGGGCAGCAATGTGTTCAGATCCTCTGTTTGAAACCTCCTTTTTTGCATCCAGTGAACTCAGCTTCTTCGCCAATGGCGGGGCCGGCTTCGGCTTCTCTGTTAGAGGAAGTAAAAGATATTTGAAACAAAATAACAAGATAGAGGAATTAGTAGATCAAATAACAAAGATACATACAATAATACTACATTTTGTCCATTCCAGTTGCCAATATCAGGACTAATCTTAAGAAACCTTACGGAATACACAGCAGAACTCAATATTTTTGAAATAAAACAAACTTCCGACAAAAATATCTCAATATTAACTTATACGTCTAATTTACAACTTTTAAGGCAAGAATGCTCTCTAGTTTGAACAAGAAAATAATCTTCAATCATTATCATCTAACATCATAAACTGTTGTCTCATTCCATTTAGTTTCCCTTTGATTGAGCTGTTGCAAATACATGATTCTCAATTTCAAATTCATTTAAATGGAAAACAAAACAAAACAATAAAAACATCCAAAAACGAGCCTTTGGTTGAATATAGAGATATTGACACTGTAATTGACAAAATTTGTAGCTCAAACCCCATGAATCCAAACTTTTTCCATCTTTCACAAGCTAGAGACTCTAAAAGATCTCAACCAAACACCAACCAGACAACTCACACATCCACACGAACAATTACTGCAACAAAACCCAAAATTTCAGCTCAAATCTGCTCCATCCGACCAAACCTCAGTTACCCACAAGAGCCAATCACCAATTCGATCGATTTAGAGAGCACACATGTGAAAAAAGCGGCCAAATAAACATCAAATTTACCTGAAGACTGTGCGATCTGATCCTTCTTTTTGGTCTTTTTGCTGGGCTCTCTAGCGCAAGGAAACCAACCCATCTCTGAGTTTTACTCTCCCTCTCTCCCCTCTCTCTCCTGCTGTGTTGAGAAGAGAAGAAGTGAGGGACAAACAGAGAATGTAACGAGAAATAAAAAAGAAGAGGTGACTGGTATGATTAGAAAAGGGCAAATTTTTTTTAAAAAATTTGCCTTTTCGAATTTAATATCAAGAAAAAATATTTTTAAAATTTAATTATAAGAATTGACCACTCACAAGCGATGCAGTCGCCGCGTAGGTGTTGAGAGATTTCCTCTTACCTGCGTGGCACTGGATAATACAGGAGTAGCAATTTTTTAGTTTGTATTTAGCAAATTCGGAGCTAAAATTACTCTGTTTTTTATCGAGCTTGTGGAAACTCAGACAAGAGAATATATTTTTTCTTTTTCTCTATTTTAAATTCAGATTTGTGGAATCCGGACCTGACACCGAATGCCTTCTCTTTTTCTGTTTTAAGTCCGAGTTCTACAAACTCAGACCAGAGACTGGACCCTTCCTTTTCTCTATTTCAAGTCCGAATTTGTAGAACCCAGGACCAGAGACTCAACCTTTTCATTTTTTGACAATAAGATCCATATCAAATTTTTTTACTACAAATTATATCTATGTATATTTCCAAACTCTTAAAGTATACCACAAAGCACCTACAAATGATATACATCCACATTTTCAAACTCTTACAAAATAGAACGCATATCACATACAAATTATATCACAAGGATATCACAAAAATCACTTAGTAAATAAACAAACTCATATCATCACTTTATAATTATCACAATATCACTAGTATCACGACATCGCAACATCAAATATCCATAAATATCACACTATTCATCATATCTCTCGTATTACGATATTAGTGTCATGGTATCACATATTACATACTCAGTTGAAACTCACATAATTTTAGGTCCAAATTTGGTGAACCATGATCTAAAGTTATTATAATTTTACCCGGATTCACTAAATTCAAACCTAAAATTGTTAACAATTTGGTGTCCGGATTGTCAAGACCGATTTTTGTTTAGTTTATGTTTAGGTTCGCCAAAGCCAGATAAAAAAATTGGTACCTTGCGATGTCACAATGCCACGTAGGCAAGACGAAACCGCTAAAATCCTATGCGGCGCCAGTAAGATATTTTCTGATTTGATCCATACCCTATTTCCCATCCCATATCATGACACATGTGAAACTTATATGGTCAATATATTAGATGTGCCAAATAGGTGCACTAAGTTATAAAAGTTGGTGGAACCTAGTACTAACCTTTTATTATAGTTAGGGGCATTATGATAAGGCCACTAATCAAAGAATTATGTATAGAGAGGAAGTCCCTTGATCTCCACTTATAAGAGATTAGGTTTAGCAGATAAAAGACTCTCCATCTCGTTCCCTATAACAAAGATCCAGATCCGAGTATAGTTAATCATTTCTCGAAGAGGTATGTTATCTAAAGCTCCGTTTCAAGATTTATTATATATGATATTGATATTTATGCATATAGGCAATTGATCCTGTTTTATTCATGTCAAATCTAGCGAGAGGTATCAAAACTTATCTATACTATGTTAGGTATAATCTGTGAGATTAAGAAATTAATGTACCCAAACGGATATATTAATTTCGGAATTATTTTTCTCCATGAATTAATCTAATCTGTAAGATCTATAAATTTCTTCTATTGTGTATTGTGGGATCTCCCTAATAATACAACAAATCCCCTTTACCTATGGGGTGAAAAAAAAATAAATAATCAGGGGAGTGCTCTATGTATATAAATTTCCTTATTGAAAGTTGGCATATTAACTATTTGCTTTAATCCTAGACATGTCTCCAATCTTTCCTGCAAGTCCGTAGCTTAGTTTTTATTTGAAAAGAAACATGTTACGTACACTTTTGTTTGAAATTATAACAAAGTTACAAAACAAATGCTATGTCTTTTTTTTTTTTTTTTTTTTGTGCCATGAGGTTCTTCTTTGTTAGGTAAATATAGGTGAATGTAATTTTTTTTTATATAAATTCATTTATGTGTTTAGTGACTGTCACATATTAAGCATTGTATCCACGGCCTTGTGCTTAGAATAAGAGCTGTATTCTTATGTGCAATAAAATTTATCAATCCTGCTGCTTTGTTTAAGAGTGATTCTATAGCCGTATTTTCTTGAAAGAGTGATTAGAATATGTGTTTGCTAGGAAAAAATAGTGAATGTGAATATCATTATATGTGTTCAATTAAAAGAGTTTTTCATCAAATTTTATTGATGAAAAACAAATATTATCACATTTCATAAAGTACAATATCTCTAATGTGCTTTATGTGAGATAAGATTAATGATCGTTTCAGTAAAATTTAATATGACTAGGTAGATTTTTTTCAGAGGCAAACTATTTAATATCATATTTTGTTTTACTTTTATTTTGGATTTCCTTTGCGATCCATTAAGATTGACGGTGGTGCTAGGTTACTTAAAATTTTATATATTACCCAAATGTGACTATATAATTTTTAGATAACCTAGTAGGGTAACATAGACTACACGTGTCGGTAAAATTAGAAAACCCTAAGCCCAAAGGATAGGAAGTGTTTGTAATTGAACCGAACGTGATTAGTCTATTTTTGAGCATGATTTTATCATCAAGTGGGTGTAATCATAATTAGTCATTGCTCAAAAACAAGATTAAATTGTTGATTGTCAGACTCGTAGAGTGGAAAGACATGAACCCTGAACACAATGTCATTCTGACTCGACCATCCTAATCCTACATAGGTTCGTGATAGTAAATAATTAATGCATATATATTCACATAAGTTTATTTTGTACAGTGAATATTAATCCAGTTCAGTATTTATTTTCACTGCAGTTATGGTATACACTTTAATCTAGAGACTCCGTGACTGAAATAAATACCTTAACAAAACCCAGAGTAGGCAGTATAGTTGTCATGTCATTTTTGAATTGAACCTTATTGATGTGCCTATCCATACATGGTGGCTTGATTCTGGTGTAACTACTCATGTTCTCACTTGCTGAAAGCGGTCACAACTAGGCGAGCGGCTAGGCCTGTGGAGAAGCTCTATTTGAGGACTGGAGAAAAAAAATTCAAGTAGAGTTAGTAGGAACTTTTAGACTAGTTTCGGATTCTGATCATGTTTTAGATTTGGAAGAAACATTTTATGTACCATTCTTGAGGCGCAATTTGACCTTTATTTTTAGACTGCTTCCTTTTGGATATGATGTTATTTTTAGTGATTCTAGTTATGATGTCAATATCCATGGGCATATTTCTAAAGAGAAATTACATTCTCTTATGAAGAAAGATGTCTTTCACCCTTTAGATTTCTCTGATTTCTCCATATGTCTTAATTGTATTCGAAGAAAATTAATCAAATTGAAAAAAAATTGAGTCAGAAAGGGGGATTGATGTGCATTTTTGCAAAATTTGACAAATAAATAATTAACGTTATCTGTCATATGAAATGTAGCCCCTAAATCAATTACCAAAGTTGAGGAATTAAATGAGTTAACTAGTAGAGCATGTGGATTAGTTAAAACGAAGAATTGAGTCAAGTTTAGGGTCTGTTTGGTTGTCGTAATTGACCGTAATTCGTAAATTATAATTGATAAAGTCTTTTACAGTTATAAATGAGTTACATGTATGTAAGCTTTATGGTGTTTGGTTGATAATATAAAGTTGTAAGTGAAAAAGTGTATTGTGCTTTACGGTGTTTGGTTGTCGTAATGTGTAAGACGTAAGTGAAAAAGTTGATCACAAAATTAACTATTTGATGATTTAAAAAGTTTTAATATTGCAAATAAATATTAAAAATGTTAAATATTAAAAAAATTTAATATTAACATAAAAAATAATACAAATTTGCATGACTACAAAATTAACTGTAACTGAGCTGTAAGTGAGTGGTTATTGGGTTGCAAGTAAGGCGTAATTGAGTTGTGTAAGTCTTTTACGAATTACAGTCTAAACAAACGCCGTAGTTGTAACTGAGTTGTAAGTCATTTACGAATTACGGACTTTTACGCGAAACAAACGGTCCCTTAGTTGATTCCCAATCATATGGAAAGCTAGCAGGAGGATTGAACCCATGCATGATGGTCTCTGACGTAAGCCCTCTATCATTGATGAATTTACTTTGGGATGGAAGAAATGAAGTGTACCGAAAAATATTCCACAAAATAATGGATATCTTTCGAAATATATCGAAAAATATTCCAAGAAAATAAAACAATGTTCTCTTTTCATGGAGGTGCATGCTGCTTTAATTCCAAGGAATACATCAACGGTGTGTTTCTAGTTTAATAGAATTATTTGATCAAATGAAGGAGGGCATGCTTTGTTAGAAGGATCAAGTGTGAAATTAGCATTAATATTGTTACTAAAGAGAAAATTAGAGAACCCAAAATCACATTAGCATGTAAGGTCGACCAAGGTTAATTATAGAAAATAAAATGAAAGGATATATGGAACTTATCAGAAAGATTAAAGTGAGATATTGTGGCTGAAATCAGTATTGGATGTGTTTTGAATTTGGAAGGAAAATTTGAGTTTCCCTCTTATTTGACCTTGGTTTTAATCCACATTGGATAGGTGATGGGAGGGTGAGTAGTATATATACTAACTTTTTCCATACATATTATTATGAGTGTTGGGTCATGAGCCACATCTCCACACGCAGTCACATACGTCGAGGTCAGGCGCGCTCACGATTTGCGGACACGAATGCAATTCGATTTAGGAGGGCTCTTGCACCTCTGAAACTTATTTTTTTGGTTTTATCTATTTAAATTTTATTTAAAACGAATTTTCTATTCGGTTTGACCCATTCTTCGGATCTGCTCGCGAACTGCATGATCATATGCGGATTTGGAGCGAGACTTTTACAGCTACTGAACTCTGAGAAGGTATAAATACTGTTTCTCGCAGTTCGATCAGTTACTTATAAAAAACAATTACAACATTATAACTCCCTTCTCAATATTTCTTTATTACAAAATTCTGATTCAGTTATTGGTGATTTCTCGAAGAATTTCTTTTACTTACGGGCAATGAATTTCCATCTGAGCAGAGATCAAACTCATAGACCCGGGCTGGGTGCCGCCGGTGAACTACCGGAGGAGATTTTATCATTAGTAGAGGAGGTTATTTTAAAATCTAGACGGGGACCGGCCATCTATCTTCTAGAGCAGTACTTCTGCGCGACCTTCACTCCAGGTCAGCAATTTTTTTTCTTTTAATTCTTTTATATTACTTCTTGAATGCTTATGATAAGTATTTAAATTGATTAAAATTTTATAATTTAAATTGTTACATGTTTAAAAAATTAAAAAATATTATTATGTACTCAACAATCAGTCCACTGAAAACCTGGAACGAGGGTGGAGAGCATTTGGAAATGAGGAATAAAAAAAAAAAAAAACCTAGCTAGCTCTAGTTAGGAGAGTTGCAGTCAAACCGCATAGGGGTGGCCAACGGGACGAATCGGGTTGATTCGTCCCGTCTGGCAAACGAATCCCGGACGAGACGGGTTGGACCCGTCTCGTCACGGGTTAAACGGGACGGGTTGAAATCCCGGGTAACGAATCGGGTCTCCTGACCCGATTCGTTACCGGATTCGGCGAGACGGGTTGGACCCGTCTCGCCTATTTTTTTTTTTTTAATTCGAAAATTCATAAAATTTAAATTTAAAGTTAAAAATAAAATAGGAAAAAATAGGAAAAAATAGGGAAAAAAGAGGAAAAAATTTTAAAAATTTTCTAAAATTATAAAAAAAATTGAATTGATTTTCACTAATTACAAGTTTTTTTGTAAGGCAAATTATTTTATTAATATAAAAAAATCATATACATTGCTCATCACATATACAATGTACATAAAACTCATCTCGTATGCATAACAAAACTCTGGTGCTCATCTCATACAATGTATATAAAAAACTCTGGTGGTTCTCTATTCGTCATCCTCGTCTTGTTCAAAATCTTCATCCAGAATAGCTTTTCCTTGTGTGCGTCTTTCTGCATCGAACCAGTCCTTTAAGCAAACCGTCATCTCCAAGTGTTTCGGCGTCAGCCTGCTCCTCCAGGGTGTCAAAACTCTACCACCTGCAGAAAACGCGCTCTCGGACGCTACTGTAGAGGCCGGAGGTGTTAGTATATCTCGGGCCATGGTAGAAAGAACAGGAAATTGTTTTCTCTGTTCTTTCCACCACGACAAAACATCAAATGTTTCCCATGGTTCATCATCATTTTCATTTATTTCAGCAGGCATTGTGTTCAAATATAAATTAAGTTCATCAAATGAACCTGCTCCTGAAGAGTGTTTCTTTCTAGTATTAGAGGAAAGTATACTTTTAAAATTAGATAATCTTTTACCTAGACTACTAGAAGAAGTTTGTGATGGTGTAGGTGCCCTAAATTCAGAAGAAGAAGGTGGAAATAACTCATCTCTGTACAATGAGTACATTTCTTCTAAAAGAGATCTAATTTCTAAAAGTAATTTATCTACATCTTGTTCATAATTTAAACATAAAATAAAATTAGATAATAAAAGTTTTAAATTATCTATTTTAATTCTAGGATCCATAATTGCAGCTAAGTAAAATAAAAAAGGCATATTTTCAAAATATTTTCGAAATTTTTCTTCCATATCATGTATAGCCTCTTCAAGACTATCATCATCTCTATATGCAGCAAATACTTGAGCAATTTCATTAAGATTATAAAAAACTAAGTTACATGTGGGATAATACGTACCAGAAAGTGCTTTTGTGACAGTGTCAAATTTTTCTAGAAAGGTACAAAAATTTTCATATAATTTCCACTCTTCATCACTAATATAAAGAGATGAACATTCATTTATTGTAAAAAATTGAATTGCTTGTTTAAAAGGAATGCAATCTTTAATCATATAGTAGCTTGAATTCCAACGAGTTTTCACATCTGCTTGGAGCAGTTTTTCCTTTAGTCCACATTGTCGGCAGTAACCTTTAAAAGATTGTCTCCTAGGTCCACTGTGTTTTATATGTAAAATAATTTCTTTAACTTTATAAATATATTTGTCTAAGAGTTTTAGACCATCTTGTACACATAAATTCAATATATGGCAAACACATCTAACATGAAAAAGTTTACCATTTAAAATTGGATCTAATATCGTTTTCAATTGTCTTATTGAAGCAGTATTTTCACTTGCATTATCAAAAGAAATAGAAAATATTTTATTTTCTATACCATAATTTCTACAAGTAAGAAAAATTGAATTTGCTACATTTGTAGCAGAATGTTTCTCAGAAAATTTAGAAAATGATAAAATACGTTTTTGTAAAATCTAATTTTTATCAATAAAGTGAGCAGTAACACATAAATAATGAATAAGATTAAGAGCTTCCCATATATCGGAAGTTAATGAAATTTTTCTAGCATCACTAGTAAAAAGAGCCTTCAAAATATTTTTTCTATTTACAAATAAATCTTCAATTTCTCTAGTTATAGTTTGTCTGTTAATTCTCTTATAATCAGGAGCAAAAACAGATTTAAGATAATCAACTAATGCATCTGATTCAGTAAAAGAAAATGGAAGTTCTGCTCGAACAATAAATTCAGCTAACTTATGTTTATTTACTTCAGGCTTATATCTCCAAGTGGAGAGTGTGCCTGAATCAGCTAATATTTGTGCTTGTTGTGGTGGTAAATCGTGACTTTTAGCATGCTTTTTTTCATAGTGCTTATTAAGAACACCTGTACCGTATCCTTCTTTATGATCAAATAGTTGATGACAGTACTTACATTCTGCCTTTCTTCTACCTTCAACAATTTTTAAGACAAAATGGTTCCACACTGCAGAAGTTTTGGCTCTTTCTTTAGTGGTTGTGCTTGTGCTTGTGCTAGTTGGTTCAGGTTGTTGTGTTTCTGGAACTATAGTGTCATGCTGTGTTGGTTGTGTATCGTGTTGTTCTTGTGTTTCAGTAAAAAAAGGAGCTAGAGATTGTGCGTGCATTAGTGATGTTGACATTAAAAGTTGAGAATATGAGGCATATTGAGGAGGGAAGGAAATAGAATGCCGACCTGTACCACTATCACTGGCATATGCAGCATGTGTATATAGTGCAAAACCACTGTAGTCAAATGCATACCTTGACGAACTGTGATAGGGAGCAAATGCGGATGTTGGTGGAGCATAGCTGTATGGTGGGTAAGCGGTATATGCTGACGATGAGCTACCGCCAACATCGGTGTAAGGTGTGGCAGCTGACGGATTGTGTGTTGATGGAGAGCTACCACCGGCTTCGGATGAGGAACCGCCAGTACTCCAGTTGGGCTCCATTAGACTAGATTGAAAGTTGGTAGAGATTTGTAATTGTAAGAGAATAAGAGTGAATTAGAGGATGAAAATAGAAGAGAGAGAGTTGAGATGAAGTGAGAATGTGAGATGTAAATGAATGAGGGTAGAGGGTATTTATAGAGGATTAGAGGTTAGGGTTTTTAATTTTATTTTTTATTTTTAATGGGCCAACGGCTCATTTTTGAGCCGTTGGGGTGAAAAAAGAGGGTGCCACGTGGCACCCTCTTTTTTCACCCCAACGGCTCAATTTTGAGCCGTTGAGGGTTTAAAACAAAAAAAAATTTAATATAGGGGGCGCAGAATAATTTTCCCCTCTAACGTTCTTAAAAAATTATTGGACTAAAAAAAATAATAATAATAAGAAGGGGGGGTCGGGGAAATTTTCCCCGACCCGACTCGTCCCGTGATTCGTCACGGGACGAATCGGATTCGTCCCGTGACCACGGGACGGGTCAACCCGTTTGGACCCGCCCCTTAACGGGGCGGGTACGGGTTGACCCGTCAACCCGTCTGTGCGACTCCGACGAGTCGCACAGTACGGGTCGGGGCGGGTCGACGCGGGTCGACCCGCCCCGGTGGCCACCCCTAAAACCGCAGAATCTGGAGAATTCTTTCTTACCAACAATGCTTTTGTTTCTAAATCTTTTTAGCTTCAAAAGTTGATATTAATATGTTATAAATAGAGTAATCATACTTGCATTTCAGATCCTACAAATCTGAGCAGTGTGTGACAGCATGTTGGCTGTACACAAGTTATGAAATAGAAAAATTGTTGATCGCTAATTGTATTATTAATATTGTACTAAATTATACTTTTAAATTGATAAGTGGGTCACGTTAGCAATTCATGAGGGTAGACCCCACATATCAGTCTAATAGTAATATAATATAGTATAAAATTAGTAGTACAATTGTAATACCCCGTTCCCGGAATACGTACTTAATTGCGTATTCAGTTTTTCGATCGTATTTTTCGATTTACTTTCCGTATTTGACCGATTTAAATTTTAAATATCATTTTCCAATATAATATATTTTATATGATTTTCTGGAATTTTCCGGAATTAAAAGGAATTTCTTCAAAACCGGTGTCGACCAGTGCCGCTGATCGATTCCCGAATTTTTATCTTGCAAACTGTTTAGAATTTCTAGAGGATTCTTTAGACATTTCTTCTTAGAATTATGTTTAATACTTAAATACTTTTTCTGAAGATTTTACGAATTTATGGATATCCCACCGGAGTCGGTAGAAGACTGATTCCAGTATTTTTAATTCACAAACTGTTAGGACTTTCTAGAAAGGCCTTTAGGCATTATCTCTTAGAATCATATTTTCTACCTACATTCTTTTTCTGAGAATTTTATGATTTTATGAAAATTCTTTCGGAGTCGGTAGGTAACTGATTCCGGAATTTTTAGATTTAAAACTATAAAGTATTTCTTAAAAAGGATTTTACTACGAGTCTTCATATATTATTATTGATTTTTGGTGAAAATTGCGAGTCGTTCCGAGATACTTGAATTTCGGACGATTTCGGTATTTTCCGAATTGTTTTCCCGCATACTCGACTTTATCTCGGGAATCTGTGTTTCTGATATTTTCATTTTTGGAGACCAAGAAAATATCTTCTCATTTCATTTCTTTTTCCTTTTTCCTTTCTCTATTTTCCTTTCCTTCATCTCTAAGCCAAAGGATTTTCCAATTTCCAAAAATTCCAACAATTCAAATTTTCCAACAAATATCTCAAATTCCACACTCTTCCTCATTAATGCCCTCTTTCTCTCTCTCTCTCTCTCCATGGCCGGCCACCATTGGCCAAGGGAGACACCTCACTCCCCCTTTTTACACAAAAACCCCTCTCAATTTCTTTATTTGCATTCCCTTTACAAAAATCAAATCCTATATAAACATCTCCTTTACACTTTTATCTCTTTTCTTCACTTCCAAAAAGAATTAGCCTTCACACTACCTCCTCCATCTCAAACCCTAATTCCAAAGAACACCTCAAGGTCTTCCCCTCCTTCTCAAGCAACCACAACTCTTAGATTTGGGATCGTATCGTATATCGCCAAAGATCAAGTTGGTGATATCGTCGACTACGACCTTTCGGAACTCGTATAAAGCTTCACATAACCATTCCTTGTGAGTATATCTACTCACCAAGACTAGACAACTTCCTTGTTTACTTGTGTTGATCTTTCATGTACACTTGTGCCATAAAAATCGTATTTTTAGCCCATCAAACAACCATTAGAAAATCTGTTCTGTTACTGTTTTTCCCACGATTAGTCGACTTAACCTAGGGACCAGTCGACTAACCCACCTTAGCTGAAACTTAACCCTTTTCTGATTTCACAGTTTTAGTCGACTAAGCCATATTACCAGTCGACTAGACCACCCTAGTCGACTACATTTTTAATCTAGTCGACTAATTTTCCCTGGACCAGAAAATACCAACTCTCGGTTCCAGTCGACTCATCCAATAATAGTCGACTTAGGACCCCTAGTCGACTACCCATTTCCCCATAGTCGACTCCTGTATCCCTGATATAAATCCCAACTTTCTGTATCACAGTTTTAGTCGACTTAGCCCCCCTATTAGTCGACTTAGGTATCTGTTAGTCGACTACACATCTCACCCTAGTCGACTAACTTTTCCTGAAACAGAAACACAACTCTCTGTTTCCCACTTTTAGTCGACTCATCTAGGCTATTAGTCGACTTAAGACCCCTATTAGTCGACTAACCCTTCCACCTAGTCGACTAATTCTGACTGTTTGACGTAGTTGATTTCTTTTCTGCATATGATCTTATCATTGATACATGTGTGACATATTATTCCTATTCATGCTTCATAACTGGTATTACATGACATGTTACTTGATGGATCTCACCACTTGTTATTTCATGACTTGTTATTACATGTTCTTACTTCATAACATGTTATTATATGTATTCTCACTCCTTGACTTGTTACTTGATATACATCACTCCTCGCCATGCCATTACTTCATGCATGTCAATTACATGTTACCGATTCATATCTGATTATATCACATGACTATTATCCATCACTTGTATGACTTGTTGCTTGCTAATATCATCACCTTGTCATGCTATCTTTTAAAACCAAGCATGATATACTTGACCTTGAGATTATTATGTTTACGGGAATCCTGACTTGTTTATGGAACTTAGTGCCACACCATACGGTGGGGGCCACCTCTAGAATCCATTCCCTCAGAACAAAGTGCCACACCACACTATACGGTGGGGGCCACCTCTTGAATCTGTGGGGGCCACCTCTTGAATCTGTTGGGCTATTACTGTTATGTTTATTCTTACCCGTAATCTGATAATTCTTATTAAGCTACAACTTGTATGGGGAATGGGAGGGAGTGATGGATGCCGGAATGATACCTTGCTTATAGTGATGGATTAAAAGTATATATATATAAATATATATATATATACTGGCGGTAATGAATCTGTTTACTGACTCGGGGGACTTTGGGCCTCCAAAGCTGGTTCCAGGTGTATGGAAACCACTATAAGAAGTGATATCAGTTCTCCATCTACTTCCGGTAACGACCCTCGACTCTCCAATATATGGATGTATGTGAGTCGGGATATATACCGAGACACATACCTAGATATATGGGTCAGACGAGTAATAATAATAATTAGATGCCCGTTGTATTTAAATCATGATTCCAGTGATGATTCCGGTTATGTCTTAGTTATGTTTCCTGTTATAGTTTCCGTTATGTGTACCTATTATGATTCCTGTCTTAGTTCCTGTTATGTCTCATATTATAGACCCTGATTATTGTTGTTATGCATTCCCGTTTGACTATCGTATGATTTGCAACTCTGATTCTATACGCTTGGATTTATGTGGCATGAGACAAAAGTATATATATGAGAGTTTCCTTGTTTGGATTATTCCTTCGATGTACTAGTCTCATGTGACCGTGACTTAAGCGTATACAATCAATCTTGCTTATAATCAACTTTACTTGGGAGTTCCTGATTTATGACTATGTTATACACGCCCTTATATACCATATTTGTGTTCTAAACCACTACTTTTATATCATTGCCACTTGGCAGTAGTTCATTATTGTTTTATGTCTTGATTCCTTGGATTTGCATATTCAGATTCCGAAGCTGGATCGAAGTGGAGTTGTCCTCCGTAGATCGAGCTTCCCTTAGCGGGCAGACATCCTAGTCCCAATTCCTCGTGCCATACTCTTCTTTTGGACTCACGGGATCTTCTTTCTACTCGTGAGCTTTTTGTATACATATTTGTAGATTTCACTTTTGGACTTGGTTATGATGTAATACACATGTAATGTGTAATACTTTATAATATCCTGTGATGACTTTGTATACGTACCTTTTATGTTGGCATATGAAAGAATACCACGCTTTGTGTTGTACTCTGATTCCTTACTTGTACTTTTATGCTTAGCGTATATACGTGGGGGCTTCTTCTGACCTACGTATATACGTCGCAGTGACGTCCCCGTATCCGTGGAATCGGGGCGTTACAGGTTGGTATCAGAGCCTAGGCTCTCACACCTAAAGTACAATCAAGCAGCAAATTCCAGTAATTTGCTAATGCCAACTACAATATACAAAGTTATCTAGTCTTTCTTGAATTCCTTCCTTGATTAATTCTTTCGTGTCCTAAACTCCTTCCATTTGTTTCCAATTCCAGTTATTCTATTCCAATTCGGTATGGAGAGACGATCGGGTCGTAACAATATCGGGCAAGTACCGAATGGACCTGTAGGAGGAGAGAATGCCGATGTCCTGAGAGTTATTCAGGCCATGATGGAGAACCAGCAGCAGCAGACTGAACTCCTCAGGCAGGAATTAGCAGCCCCGAAGGAGAAGAGACCGGGAAACATTTCAGATTTCCGACGGCTGCAACCAGCAATTTTCACAGGAGGAGAGAAGCCATTGGATGCTGAGCAATGGCTGACGGACACCACTGATTTGCTGAATGCAGCCCGTGTCCCGAAGGAGAACCAAGTAGATGTTGCTAAGATTCAGCTGAAAGACATAGCTAGAACTTGGTGGTTAGCTGAGGAGGCCAGATTGGAGAGACCTGTCACTTGGGACACTTTCTCCAAGAGCTTCTACAGTAGGTTCTTCCCTGTCACAGCTCAGAAGGACATGGAGGAACAGTTCATCAGACTTCGGCAAGGGAATAAGTCCGTGGACGAGTATGCCGCGGAATTTCTCAGACTTAGTCGCTTTGCTCCTTACATGGTAACTGATGAGGAGAAGCGAGCAAGTAGATTTCAGCAGGGCTTACAGATGGATATCCAAGTTTTCTTGATGCCCCAACAGCTGAAGACTTATTCGGAAGTTCTCACCATAGCTCGAGAAGTGGAGCGTGGATTAGAGAAGAAAGAGAACCTGATAAGGAACCAGGCTAAGAAGAGGCCTTTTCAGTTCTTGGATGAGGATGATGAAGTTAGGGTAACCCAAGGCCCGATGATCAGGGGACCATTCCAACCTCCTCTGTCTCAGATTGTATGCAATTATTGCCACAGACCCGGGCATTATAAGAGAGATTGTCGAGTAGCCAAGAGATTATGTTTGGCATGTGGGTCAGGGGGACATATGCTAAGGGATTGCCCACACAGAAAGTTTATACCCGTAGCTCCAATCAGACCAGCTCTTCCAGCTCCAGCTCATCCAGCCCCAGCACTTCCAGCTCCGCCACTAAGGAGGAATCCAGAACCTGTTGATCGGAGAGTTCCATTTCCACCTCAGCAGTATGATTATCAGCAGAGGGGAATGAGAACAAGAGCAGATCAAGGTAGAGGTCAAGGTTACATCATGGCGGCAGAGGCATTAGATGATGCAGCAGAACGTGAAGACCAGCATCCAGATCAGGAGCCTTAGGATATCATGGTAACCACTACCCCAGATCTTGTATTTGAGTTGGTTATCATTCTAAATATTTTCCCTTATCATTCTTTCATTGTTCATTCTGGTCCTTCATGTGTTTATCTTATATTCTGTTTTGGTTTTATGAGACCTTTATTCCAGCCATGTCTCCTTGTGTTCAATTTGCCCCTTAACGAAATTGCGAGGACGCAATTTTTTGTAAGGTGGGTGGATTGTAATACCCCGTTCCCGGAATACGTACTTAATTGCGTATTCAGTTTTTCGATCGTATTTTTCGATTTACTTTCCGTATTTGACCGATTTAAATTTTAAATATCATTTTCCAATATAATATATTTTATATGATTTTCTGGAATTTTCGGAATTAAAAGGAATTTCTTCAAAACCGGTGTCGACCAGTGCCGCTGATCGATTCCCGAATTTTTATCTTGCAAACTGTTTAGAATTTCTAGAGGATTCTTTAGACATTTCTTCTTAGAATTATGTTTAATACTTAAATACTTTTTCTGAAGATTTTACGAATTTATGGATATCCCACCGGAGTCGGTAGAAGACTGATTCCAGTATTTTTAATTCACAAATTGTTAGGACTTTCTAGAAAGGCCTTTAGGCATTATCTCTTAGAATCATATTTTCTACCTACATTCTTTTTCTGAGAATTTTATGATTTTATGAAAATTCTTTCGGAGTTGGTAGGTAACTGATTCCGGGATTTTTAGATTTAAAACTATAAAGTATTTCTTAAAAAGGATTTTACTACGAGTCTTCATATATTATTATTGATTTTTGGTGAAAATTGCGAGTCGTTCCGAGATACTTGAATTTCGGACGATTTCGGTATTTTCCGAATTGTTTTCCCGCATACTCGACTTTATCTCGGGAATCTGTGTTTCTGATATTTTCATTTTTGGAGACCAAGAAAATATCTTCTCATTTCATTTCTTTTTCCTTTTTCCTTTCTCTATTTTCCTTTCCTTCATCTCTAAGCCAAAGGATTTTCCAATTTCCAAAAATTCCAACAATTCAAATTTTCCAACAAATATCTCAAATTCCACACTCTTCCTCATTAATGCCCTCTTTCTCTCTCTCTCTCCATGGCCGGCCACCATTGGCCAAGGGAGACACCTCACTCCCCTTTTTACACAAAAACCCCTCTCAATTTCTTTATTTGCATTCCCTTTACAAAAATCAAATCCTATATAAACATCTCCTTTACACTTTTATCTCTTTTCTTCACTTCCAAAAAGAATTAGCCTTCACACTACCTCCTCCATCTCAAACCCTAATTCCAAAGAACACCTCAAGGTCTTCACCTCCTTCTCAAGCAACCACAACTCTTAGATTTGGGATCGTATCGTATATCGCCAAAGATCAAGTTGGTGATATCGTCGACTACGACCTTTCGGAACTCGTATAAAGCTTCACATAACCATTCCTTGTGAGTATATCTACTCACCAAGACTAGACAACTTCCTTGTTTACTTGTGTTGATCTTTCATGTACACTTGTGCCATAAAAATCGTATTTTTAGCCCATCAAACAACCATTAGAAAATCTGTTCTGTTACTGTTTTTCCCACGATTAGTCGACTTAACCTAGGGACCAGTCGACTAACCCACCTTAGCTGAAACTTAACCCTTTTCTGATTTCACAGTTTTAGTCGACTAAGCCATATTACCAGTCGACTAGACCACCCTAGTCGACTACATTTTTAATCTAGTCGACTAATTTTCCCTGGACCAGAAAATACCAACTCTCGGTTCCAGTCGACTCATCCAATAATAGTCGACTTAGGACCCCTAATCGACTACCCATTTCCCCATAGTCGACTCCTGTATCCCTGATATAAATCCCAACTTTCTGTATCACAGTTTTAGTCGACTTAGCCCCCCTATTAGTCGACTTAGGTATCTGTTAGTCGACTACACATCTCACCCTAGTCGACTAACTTTTCTTGAAACAGAAACCCAACTCTCTGTTTCCCACTTTTAATCGACTCATCTAGGCTATTAGTCGACTTAAGACCCCTATTAGTCGACTAACCCTTCCACCTAGTCGACTAATTCTGACTGTTTGACGTAGTTGATTTCTTTTCTGCATATGATCTTATCATTGATACATGTGTGACATATTATTCCTATTCATGCTTCATAACTGGTATTACATGACATGTTACTTGATGGATCTCACCACTTGTTATTTCATGACTTGTTATTACATGTTCTTACTTCATAACATGTTATTATATGTATTCTCACTCCTTGACTTGTTACTTGATATACATCACTCCTCGCCATGCCATTACTTCATGCATGTCAATTACATGTTACCGATTCATATCTGATTATATCACATGACTATTATCCATCACTTGTATGACTTGTTGCTTGCTAATATCATCACCTTGTCATGCTATCTTTTAAAACCAAGCATGATATACTTGACCTTGAGATTATTATGTTTACGGGAATCCTGACTTGTTTATGGAACTTAGTGCCACACCATACGGTGGGGGCCACCTCTAGAATCCATTCCCTCAGAACAAAGTGCCACACCACACTATACGGTGGGGGCCACCTCTTGAATCTGTGGGGGCCACCTCTTGAATCTGTTGGGCTATTACTGTTATGTTTATTCTTACCCGTAATCTGATAATTCTTATTAAGCTACAACTTGTATGGGGAATGAGAGGGGGTGATGGATGCCGGAATGATACCTTGCTTATAGTGATGGATTAAAAGTATATATATATAAATATATATATATACTGGCGGTAGTGAATCTGTTTACTGACTCGGGGGACTTTGGGCCTCCAAAGCTGGTTCCAGGTGTATGGAAACCACTATAAGAAGTGATATCAGTTCTCCATCTACTTCCGGTAACGACCCTCGACTCTCTAATATATGGATGTATGTGAGTCGGGATATATACCGAGACACATACCTAGATATATGGGTCAGACGAGTAATAATAATAATTAGATGCCCGTTGTATTTAAATCATGATTCCAGTGATGATTCCGGTTATGTCTTAGTTATGTTTCCTGTTATAGTTTCCGTTATGTGTACCTATTATGATTCCTGTCTTAGTTCCTGTTATGTCTCATATTATAGACCCTGATTATTGTTGTTATGCATTCCCGTTTGACTATCGTATGATTTGCAACTCTGATTCTATACGCTTGGATTTATGTGGCATGAGACAAAAGTATATATATGAGGGTTTCCTTGTTTGGATTATTCCTTCGATGTACTAGTCTCATGTGACCGTGACTTAAGCGTATACAATCAATCTTGCTTATAATCAACTTTACTTGGGAGTTCCTGATTTATGACTATGTTATACACGCCCTTATATACCATATTTGTGTTCTAAACCACTACTTTTATATCATTGCCACTTGGCAGTAGTTCATTATTGTTTTATGTCTTGATTCCTTGGATTTGCATATTCAGATTCCGAAGCTGGATCGAAGTGGAGTTGTCCTCCGTAGATCGAGCTTCCCTTAGCGGGCAGACATCCTAGTCCCAATTCCTCGTGCCATACTCTTCTTTTGGACTCACGGGATCTTCTTTCTACTCGTGAGCTTTTTGTATACATATTTGTAGATTTCACTTTTGGACTTGGTTATGATGTAATACACATGTAATGTGTAATACTTTATAATATCCTGTGATGACTTTGTATACGTACCTTTTATGTTGGCATATGAAAGAATACCACGCTTTGTGTTGTACTCTGATTCCTTACTTGTACTTTTATGCTTAGCGTATATACGTGGGGGCTTCTTCTGACCTACGTATATACGTCGCAGTGACGTCCCCGTATCCGTGGAATCGGGGCGTTACAACAACAATTATTTTCCTAAATAAAAAAAAGAGTAATACTAGTTGTACTACTAATATGGTACTAAATTGTATTACTATTAAATTGACAAGTGGGCCACGCTAGCAATTCAGAGAGTAAACCCGCACGTCAGTCTAATAGTAGTATAATATAGTATAAAATTAGTAGTACAATAAGTATTTTCCTAAATAAAAAAAAGAGTAATGCTAGTTGTACTACTAATATGATACTAAATTGTATTACTATTAGATTAACAAGTGGGCCACACTAACAATTCAAGAGAGTAAACCCCGCACGTCAGTCTAATAGAAGTATAATATAGTATAAAATTAGTTATAGAATAAGTATTTTCCTAAAGAAGGTATAGGAAATTGTTGGGTGCTCGTAAGTAAGTGAGGAATAGGATAACATGTAATTTTTCTTTTTTTATTCTCTCTCAACCAACAATAATATGAAATCTACAAATCCCCATATTTCAATAAATTAAAGATATTTAAAATAATAAGAAAAAAGATTAACTTCACATTATTTGTTTGGTTGAATGACAAAAAAAAATCATGAACTTTTTGAATTTTACAAAAAAACTACTTTTAACTTGTTTTATTACAACTAAATATCATAAACTTTACAGAAAACCTACCATTCATTAGACAAACGTTAAAAATCATCACATGTGATATGCATATGTGATGAAAAAGAAAAAAGACCCTTTTGCAGGAAATTACCACAAACTTTATTGTTTTTTCTTAAAAAAACTAAAAAAATTAGAGTAATCATTATTTTAAAATATTTCATAACAATATGAATATTGGCATAATTCATTAACAACTTTTTTCTACTATAAATTTAATGACAAAATATATGAAATGATATTCTCATATGTAATTATTAAAAAAACCTTTTTAAAATGTCAAAAAGTATATATATTAATAATTAACTCTAACAAACTTTTTCAAAGTTTTGTGCAACAAATATTGTTTTAAGTAATATAAATATTTATTAATGGTTTCATGAATAAATTTGAATATAACTATTGTTGATTATTTACAAATTTTCTATTATTTTAATTTTTTTCAACTTAAAACATATTGGGTGGTAATTAACTAAAAAGAGAAAAGGGAAAATTGACTTTTTAGCTCGCCGTTAACTCTTAACTGGCGGATGGTAGTTTTCTGTAAAGTTTCTGGTATTTAGTTGTAATAAAATAAGTTAATAACAATTTCTTGTTAAAATTTGAAAGTTGGTGATAGTTTTTGATAATTTAGCCAATTTGCTTACATTGTTTTCGTAGATAAATTGTAGAGGGTTCGGTTCATGTGTGTGAGCCACACACACATATAATAAGAGGGCCAATCACGCGTTGACACGGATTGAATATCTTACAATCTCTTATAATATGTGTGTGAGGCCCACACATATACCATATTATAAGAGATCTAATCTACGTGTCAACGCGTAATTGACCCTCTTATTGTATGTGTGTGTGGCTCACACACATGAACCGAACCCAATTGTAGATGCCATTAGAAGAAGAGAACAGAGATGTTAACAAACGAAGAATATTGATACTTTAATCATTGGTCTGCCTTCCAATATTGCATGATTTTTCCAAACAAATTACTGCAATTTCCTGTGAAAAGTGAAAGAACTTTTCCAAACGGAAGAATTAATGGCACGTAACCTGGTTGATGCTTTTGCAACGCACATGAATCACTGCGACCATTCATCTCCTGAGTTGCTCCATCATGCTTATAAAAAGCGTTTATGATAAGCCGGCTACATTAATATCTTTGTATTTTAAGAATATTTTATGTTTTAATAAATCAATAAAGAATGGTCATCTATAAATTGTAACAGTAGAAAAGTTATCTACATTTTAGCTCGTTGGAGGTAGACCCAGTCACTGTTCCGGCCCGAACCGGCGACCCGAACCGGAACCGTGGAACAAAAACCGGAACCGGACTGGGCTGCTGGTTCTCCGGTCCCAAACCAAATTGGAATTGGGGCCTAGCCGGTCCGGTTTCAGTTTTGTTTTTTAAGAACCGGAACAGGCGATTTCAGTTCTTGAACTGGCGGTTCCGGTTCTTGAACTATTATTATTATTATTTTTTTTTGCCTTTTGGGTCGGTCAGCCTGGGGACTGGCTCGCCTAACTCGTCTAAGCCTGGCCAGCAACAGCAATGGGCCTAGCCTGGCCTGGCCTGCCTGCCTGGGACCTGACAAGCAATGGGCCTGGCCTGGCCTGGCCTGCCTGCCTGCCTGGGACCTGGCCAACAGCTGAAAAAAACATGAATCGGCCAGGAATCGGAACCAGCTGGAACCCAAAGCGGCTGGAACCGGAACCCAAACCGGTCAACCTCGCTTCCGGTTTCGGTTCCTCATATAGAGGAACCAAGAACCGCTGGTTCCGAAACCGGGATCTGGTCTAGTTGGAGGTAGGATTGGTAATGGGTTGTGTTGTGCCATGCCTACCCCAGCTCATATCCAGCTCACCTAAAAATACCTAGGCCAAGGCACAACTTAGAATACTATATGGGCTTAGACTTATAAGCTCATATACAAATTCACTGGATACTGGGCAGACTAACGTGTTGTATTGGGTTGGCCCATTGTGTCTCCTTTTGTGGTAGAATCGTGCAGTCCCTTTCTTATCAGAATTAGGCCTACTATTTTGTTTCTATTTTGTACCTACGTGAGCCTACATAGTTTCTAAAACAACTAATCAATAGATAGATAATCATTATCGATCGATAGATGGGATACAGAACTTCAATAGCGGAGCTGAGATATTTTGTTAAATTATTAAATTTAGTATCAATGACTAATATGAGAAATGATTTCAGTAACGGTTGAGATCATTTTGAGATAATTTAAATTGAAGTGAATTTAATTAAAAGCCGCAAAAGTACTATCAATTTGGCCAGCCCATCGTGCCGTCCCAGTGAAGCTCCATTCGCACCTTCACTGAGCTGTTCTGTGGGTCGTATCGTGCGAGCCAAGGCTAGCCCTGGCACAGTCCGAAACTAAATTTATCGTATATTTTAAGGCCTAAACACAACCTAGAGCCCATCGTGCCAGCCCATGAATTGAAATTTTTTATGCCAGCCCATCATGCCTTGGGTCGGCCTGGGCCCATTACTGACCCTAGTTGGAGGCAGTTATTAGTAAAATTGATGATAATTCACGCCGGAATCGGGTTTGGTCTGAGTCGGATCTGAGTTCGCTTACCGCCACTATCGGGTCGGGTAAACACCCGAGCTGACTTTGCTCTTTCCTCCTTTTTTTAACATTTATATATGAACAATTTTCGTCGTCTAATAAAACTCTCACCTTTTTATTTACAGTAGAAAGCAAGCGAAACAGCAACAGAGAATCATCACGCAAATCGAAATTTTCCCCATGAATTCTCCTTACAATCTCCTCGACGAGGCCTTGGGTCTCAGCGCCGACGCTCTCTCTCCGCTCCCCAATCGAGTCATTCTCGTCGCAGACCGCGTCGAGACGAGCGGCGCATTCGTTCTCCACCACCTCATGAAGCGCTCCCTCTCCCCTGGGACCAACGCCTCTCTCCTCCTCATCGCCCTCGCTCAGCCATTCTCTCACTACGACCGCATCATGAGGAAGATGGTAAAAATAAAAAAAACCCTCTAAACCTCGCATTCTTCTCCTTGGCATTTCATCGAACAGCGCGTGCGCTCTCTGCAGGGTTACAATTTGTCGGCCCAAAGGGAGAACAGGAAGCTGCAGTTTGTTGACATGCTGAAGCTAGAGTACCCAGCTGGGCATAAAGGTGAACATTGCACGCTTAATACTTTTTTTTGTTTTGTTTATTTTGCTTCGATAATTTCTGATGATGTTTGGTGCCACTGAAGATGGGCTTATGGGATTTTACTCGAAGATTCAGAATGCGGTGCAGACGAGCTGTTCAAGGGACAATGCTAATGTTACTATCATGATAGATGATATTTCTCTGTTGGAGATAGCAGCACGTGGTTCTGAAGATGATGTGTTGGATTTCCTGCATTATTGTGTCACCCTAACCTCTGAATTGGTTAGAAAACTACATTTCAATTGTTTGATATAATGCTGGTACTGTTTTGCTGGAAACCGTCATGTATATTTATGTTTTGTCCGTCAGGGCTGCTCGCTTGTGATTCTAAATCATGAAGATATATACGAAAGCAGGGATGCTCCGAGGCTCCTCGCTAATTTGGAATACCTTGCGGACATTGTGATAAAAACGGATCCATTGTCAACTGGTTTAGCTGCTGATGTGCATGGACAGGTCCAATTCTTTCTTCAAACACTATCAGTAATCTTTTGACCTATGTAGCATGGGTACTTCTATTATAAAGCCGTACCCATGTCCGATACACGGATACCCGTGTCGGACACCGAC
Organism: Agave tequilana; assembly: GCA_038442645.1. Taxonomy (NCBI): domain Eukaryota; kingdom Viridiplantae; phylum Streptophyta; class Magnoliopsida; order Asparagales; family Asparagaceae; genus Agave; species Agave tequilana. Next base: position 89,437 of record JAVJIF010012823.1, read on the forward strand.
ATTTCCTTGGACACGCCTCAAATTTATTCTCAATCATATACAGGTTTTTCACTACACTTGTTGGGCACTTATTGGACACGTGCATTTCTCGTACACTTCTTTGTTCAACATTATATATTTGAGATACTTATTTACTTTTCCTTGTGTACCAAAACTATACTTTAGTAAAACAACAGATACCATCAAACTATTAACTTTTATAAAATTATGATAAGATTAAATATACTTCAATATAAGAAGTTAGACATATTGAACTATGTTTATGAGGTTTTGACAAAGACATTACGATGCATTTCTATTGATGCACTCTTATTATACATATTCTAGTGTCATGTCGCCATGTCTCTGTGTCTTACTTTGTAAGAAATTGCCGTGTCCCATGTCCGTGTTTGTGTCGTATCCGTGTCCTATGACCGTGTCCATACTTCTTAGCTTTTGCCCAATGATAGATATATCCTTTGTTCATGCATTTGTTCATTCTCTTAAGGGGCTAACTTTACACCTATCATCCATATTTAGGAAAAAAGAGGGATATGTGTATTGGACATTTCAACAGTTACCTTATGTTGAAGTGGAGTCGTAGGTTCTTCATTTATCTCATTTTTTTGTTAATATAATTTCTCTAATGCCGGTACCAAGTTGCGCATCTTTTTTATATCAACAGTGAGCAAGTAACATATAACATAGAGGAAACGATAGATAATTATTTCTTGAACATGGAAGGTCAATTTTGGCTTATCCAAGAAATTTTTGCCATGTCTAACTTTGTATTCGCGTCCATGACCCCAGTGTTTGAGAAAAGGAAAAACACTAGTAGCTTTCCCTCCTGCACCATTTCCTGGCCAGTGACATATCAGTAGTTGTACTTGCTTGTATTTTGTTTTTATTCATCATGGGTTCCTAAACTTATTCTTTTCCCATTGTTTTTTAACCTCTCTCTCTAAATTCATGCTCAACAGGACCTTTTCAATATATGTGAATTCCAGATACCAAGGATTCAAACACCAATACACTTTCCATATGAATATTGCCATTGGATTTTCAGCTGATCTCTAGACTATGGATTTATTTGTTTTTCTTCAAATATTTTAAACCACGAGGGTTATCTAGTCTTGACTACCAAGGAGCGTCGAGAAATATACATAGCCAAGTGTTCAAGCAGCCAATCTCTAGACTGTGGATTTATAATTTTATTTTTTTCCTGCAAATATTTTAAACCATGAGGGTTATCAAGTATTGACTACCAAGGAGCCTCGAGAAATATACATAGCCAAGTGTTCAAAATAAAAAAGTTGGTTTGGGTTTAAAGGCAGGAAGAAAAAGTCTGAGACAAATCAATGAACACAAGATTGGTAATGCGCTGTATCTTCTTTGTTTTGTACATAGTTATGGACACTCTATGTATGTGTCAGACATTTGTTTTCATGGAAACTAACACTGACAACCCTATCACATTCACAAGAAATGGGAAACATTACTGACACTTTAAGAACACCATCTCTTATTATCATGACATTCTTCCAACACATTCATGATACTTGGTCAACTCGCATGGTAATATATACTACCTTTTGTTGTTAGATGTACTTAAAAGAATATTTAAAACCATTAATAGGAGAAAAAACTTTATATATTATAAGAATTTCTTGGGAAAAGTTTCTTCTGTTGATTTAAAATATATAGAGATTTTATAAAAATAATTGTTGAATGAAGAATATGTATTGACATTTGACAACACACACACACATATATAAATTTAGAATGAAATTCAATAAGTTTTTTCTATGTTATTCAAATTACACTGACAGTTCTTTATTTACAATACTAATCTCTTGCAAAATTTTATAGAAATTTCTAGCTTAGCTGAGAGAGTTTGCTATGATTTTAGTTTTGATGTATATAGAAATGATGATATTATAATCACATGTACCCACATACATATACACATACATATGCTTATACATGTTTCTCATGTTTCTTTGGTTTATATGTAACCCGTATTCATGTCATACCTCATATCCCACATTCATGACCCACTTGATATTGATACCAATTTTGATAATTTAACAAAATATCTCAACTCCGCGGTTAAAGCCTGATCTTATTTATCGATCGACACTGACTCTTTATCTATCGATTGACTGTTTTAGAAACTATTAGACATAAAATATGTGAAGTAGGCACAACTAAAAACAAAATAGACATAAAATAGTAGGTCCAATTTTGACACGAGTCAAGCGCGAATGGAGGCACGAATGAGCTGATCTAGTCTCCAGTGGATTGGTACATGGACTTATAATCTAGACCTATACAATACTCTAGGTCGTGTCTGGGCCTAGCCAAACTTGAATTTGGCTAGGCACATAATGACATGTCCTATTACCAACCCTAATCGAGATCCAAAATTCTAATCATATTGGATATGGATCTCATAGTTTTTAACAGACCTAAAAAACATGGCTCAAATATCAGCATCTTCTAAGATATATCGAGAATACCATATTGGGTTTTGAAGTACCCGACGGTCAATATCGAGGACTGATTTTACCGATATTGTTGATATTGATGCTAAAAATCATTAGCTGATAGCGATATCAAGATTTTAAATCATGCTAATAAAGTTCCATATAATTAGTTCTATAGTGTGAGAATAGAATGTAAACTTCATATCATATGATTGTAGATCTTACAATTTACGACTCAAAACTGGTGCAAAAGAGTTCTTGCTAGGTATGAAAGAAACTAAGTAGGTATATGGATGTAAAATTTATTTCCTGACCACCTTCTAGATGCATGATGCAACTATTAGGATTAAAAAGATTATGACTTGTGAGGTCATCATTTTCTGCTAAAAGGTGCATGTTCATGGAAGATTTTAAGTAGTTACCATTAATTTGAGGTGGGTTTCCACAAATTTTCATTTTATCTCATTTTTGTTCTCCCATTCCCTTAAAGGCCGTTAAAGATGCCAAATTGAGTATCTTCTGCTCATTAACTATAATTTAGTAACATAACTTTAGGAAATAAATTTTTTTCTTAAACATGGAAGGTCAAATTTTACATCATCTTCTTAGTCATATTTCATTAACAGAGGAGAGCTAACGCTGTTAAGAAAATTATTTTTTAAATAAAAAGATGACAAATGCCCTTTCTCTGATCATATCTTCAAAAGAAAAAGAAAAAAAAAGAGAAGAAAAAGAGAAGCAAACCCTTTGCACCATGTTTCTCAACCCATTGTCATAGCTTCACCATGCCTCCTTACCTTCGCTCTCTCTTTTGAAATCGTCTTCTTCTTCTTCTTGTCTCTTGCAAACTCCTAATCACTACCACCACCACCCTCACCCTTTCAGATCAAAATCCCAACCTCATCTTCAACTACCTCAAACTTGCTACCATTGATACCTAACCATGACTCATCTGCCAATGTTTTGGCCTAACCACCCTCCATCTCCTATGACAGTGACACTTCCACCTTCGGAATCCAACCAAATTAAGAATCTTCCAAATAAGAAATTGGATTTGCATGTCCATGAATTTTAGATTCATGAATTCCAAAGCGTAGATTCATTTCGCTTTGAGTGTGATTGGTGGCGGGAGGAAGAAGATCAAATTTGGGTTTCTTGTCCTTTTTTATGGGTTGGGGGGGGGGGGGGGGGGGGTGTTTAAATTTAGGACTGTAAGAAATTTTTAGAAATTTGAAGTATGATGTTTTCTAAGATTGCAAATTACCCAAAAAAAACTGGCCTATTGCACCATAAACACCAGCAACTAAATCATATTATAAATAATAAGATATGCATCTAGAAAAGATAGAAATTTCACTATTTGTCACTTCATAAAATTTGAAATGAACAACATCAAAAAATCTGAAACATTTGAAAGAACTTAACCATCATCTTTACCTGCACCATCACTCTCAGAAGATTTACATGTATAGTTATAGCCATCACAGTCGTAAATTGTCATAAGCGCTATAAAATAAATCCAGGGCCGCCACTAGATCTAGACGTGACAGTCAAAATTGGATTAGATCCTACACAAACAATTTGAAACTAGTACCACTGTAAACTTGCAGGACCATTTGAGAACTAAACTCATCAAGAAATCTTGAATCTAATTAAAGATCCAAATCTGATATTTTGGTGAATTCAAGCTCGACTTTTTATATTATATAAACCTTGAGTTTTAAATGTACTTTCATTAATTCTCATGTATAAGTCAATAAGATTTCTTACTTATGCTTTTATATTCTTATTTTTGCTGATCAGTTTAGCCATATCTTGTCCTGATGAGTAAAGGTTAACTCCTTAGGTAACCTAGGTGGACCATCTAAATTTCTAAAATCTCATTGTGGGCCATCACACTATTCATCAAGATCTCCAATCCCAAAATGATTGTATATAAAATAGGGTAAATTGCAAAAAGGGTACCCAAGGTTTGAAAAAAATCTCAAAATGGGTACCAAATTTTGCTTTTTCTCAAAATGTCTATCCAGGGTCCCACTTCTGTTAGTTTCTTAAATCTTTCGTTAGTTTGTTGGTTATCTAGTCACATGCAAGGCACGTTTCTTAAATTTTGGACTGAAATGTCCTTCTTCACCTTTTAATAACAACTTTCACTCTTATTTCAAAATTAAACTCATCAGCTCTCTTTCTCTCCCCCTCCCATGCTATAGCCAGCTTTAGTCTTTCTATTGCACCTAGGCATTGGAATCTATTTTAAACATATGTATGTATGTATGTATGTATGTATGTATGTATGTATGTATTGTATTATATTGTATTGTATTGTAATGTATTGTAATGTAATGTACCAAAGTTACAACAATTCATATGATTGCCATATAAAGATCTGGGGTGTATTTGGAGAAAAACTAAGTGATGGGAGACCTAACACCTACTTGTGATCTATCTTCTTCTCAATTTCACTCATGTATTTTTTTTTTCCAAAAGAAAAAACTAAGGGAGGGAGATGTTCCCAACAAAATGTAGCATGGATTACGCGAATTGAGTTTTTGAGTTTGCAAATAGTTTTGAATAATGAGTTGTTTAAGTCATTGTGTATACTACTAGAAAAAAAATGAAGTGGCTATTTTGTAGTGTGAACTTTTTGGTAGGCTCATGGTTAAACCATTATTATTTCCATTGGAAGTGGAGAGGGAGAAAGGAGAGATCTAGAGAGATCAATGGGAGACTGAGTGAGAGAGAATGGGCTGAGGGAGACAACGAAAGAAGAAGGGTAAATTGATCTTAAAATTAATTTACGTGCACAACACGTGTTAATATGGGCTCAAAACTAACAATTCACTAACAGAAAGTTCGAGCAGGTACTCACTTTGAGGGGAGAAAAAAATAAAGTTTGGTACCCAATTTGAGATTTATTCAAAATTCGGGTACCCGTTTTGCAATTTACCTTACAAAAAATTATGTCCATTTGAGCACTTATTCACCACCAATCAAGTGATGCAATCTGTTCTATTATGGATGAACCGTTCATTTTACAACCATCAGATGCATAGTTGGGTGGTATCAAAAATGGATGTTTTTTTACAAACTTATTTGAAGGCATATAGATCGTGACGAATGATGTGGATCATTCATTCAGATTGCTCGCAGTGAGATTTTAGATAGACTCCTTAGGTAGAATCACCTTAGGATCACTTTACTTGTTGTGCATGCTCGCTTGGGTGCTCACGGATTTGGGTCGTTAGCTTTATCCCGATACAGAGAGGGTTTGATTTGGGTCTTTAGCTTTAACGACTAACTTCACTGGGAAGTTTACATATCCAGGAAAAGTCCACAAGAAATTTCTGCGGTTTGAATTTTCAGAATATGCGCTCCCCGCTTTTCCTTAAAGCTTTCATTTTAGCTTCTCTAGCTAATAGCTCATGCACTTCCCATTTCCCAGCTTATTCGGAATGAAAGATGGGCCTGAGATATTTCCTTGCACTTTTCAGATAATTTCCTGTCTTGTGTCTACTAATCATGTGCAATTTAGTTGATTTCTGAGTGAGAGATGAAGACTCTGGAAGTCAGATCATATGGGAACTGGTTCTTAAGGGGTTGTTTGGATTCAAGGAAGTAGGCGGAAGTGAGAAGTAGATTTTTTTTTCTTTTGAAAAATGAGAAATTGTGTGTATCTTTTTCGGTGTTTGGTTGATAGAAGTGAAAAAGTATATTATATTTCGGTGTTTGATTAGTAGTGTGGAAGCGGAAGTAGAAAGATTGACCATAAAATTGACCATAAAATAATATTAAAATAATAAATTAATTATGAAATAAAAAATTGGACTGTAATTAGAATGCAAGTAAGATTTACATGATCACAAAATTAACTGTTTTGAACTACAAGTTATTACAAATGAAATTTACATGACCATAAAATTAACTATAACACCCAGGAAGTGAGAAAATAGTTGTGTAAAATGGAAAAGAGAAAGAAAACAGGGTTTTTTTCGTTTTTCTTTTCCAGTGTTTGGATGGACAACGGAAGTGGGAAATGACACTTACCACTTCCGCCCACTTCCTTGAAACCAAAAATCAAAATTTCATTTTGTGTTGTTCTGTCACGGAATTAATCATCTCCACTGATACTGTCTGAATAGATTGTAGAGCATATAACAGTTTGTTTGCTTCTTTTCCTTCATTCTAATTTGAACTGTATCTTCTTGTTCCAGCTGACCATCACAAGGAAAGCAATTCTCAATGAACAGGGTTATTCTGTAAACAAGATCAGTAATTTTCACTTCAAAGTGAAGGAAAATGGTGTAGAGTACTTCTATCCGGGGAGCCAACATTGAGGAAGTTTAATCTATAGTTGGTCGATGACATTGTACACCTGTGTTCTTGGTTATGTGGTCATTGTACTTTGGTTTTATAAGTTCTTCAGTGAGCATCAGAAGAAGTATGTGTATAATTTGTCTTCAGAAGATGCAAGTTTGGTCTTTTGGGTCTCGCTGTTCACTGTCATTTCTACATTTCTTTTCGTTTAACCGCACATTTGTGGATGCCATCTTAATGAGTTTGTTAATTGTTGTCAAGAGCCTCAAATTCTGTAAATGGAATGAAGGCTGTTGGTGTCCTGGATCTGATAACTTTCGTTCAGCTCTTTTTAGTCTCCACATGTTGATGCTCTTTCTGTGACCAGAAACTTACCATATTCCTTGTTAACTGGTCTTTCAAACTTTTCTTGCCAATATTGTCATCATCCCAAATCATCACTATCTGGCAAGAGAAGTTTCCATGATCCAGTCAGTCCTTTTTGTTCTTCAAAAAAAAAAAAAAAAGGGGAAAAAAAGGATGGAGAAGTGCCATCCTCTCTCATTAAAGAAGAGAATATCTGAATATGCTAACTGGTGTCATAACTGCGATCTCATTCATCATACCCAAGCGCGTTACAATCATTCAAGTTCTTCATAGCCTCGTTTTGGTTTTCCTCAGACAAAAATTGCGAGGGAAGGCGGTCTTTTAACAACCATGCAATCCCAATAGACCAACCTACCTTCAAAAAATACAAGCGCTACCTTCTTCATTATCAATAGACCTGATAACTCTCCCCTACATAGGAACACCATTCAGCTAATGGTCATGATTCATACAATCTTGACAGGGACTCTGCATGGGATAATAATTGTCGCGCTGCAGAGAGATACGAGAGGTGATAATTATGAAGGGATGAATCAAAGACCACAGACACACAGACACACAGCAGCAGAAGGTGAGGGGATGAAGAAGACAAGAAAAATCAAAGCAAAGACGATGAGAAATATTGCAATGATAATGACGACACTGTACCTTCGTTAATACAGATGATGGATCCATGTTAAGGGGTGAACCCAACAATGCAGTAGTCATTAAGAAGTCTACAGCACAACAACATAATTAGAAGTCCTCGGGTAAATGTGAGTTTTTCTCCTCCAAGAACTTCAATTTTCCTATCGTTAACACATATGTACTCGAATGGTCACTTAACTGAATGTCAGCTGTCTGATCCTTGGCTTTTGGGCTCCTGGACAGGCTGCCGAACAAACTGCCCTCGCACTCTTGGCCGCTGCTCTGCCAGTCGCTTTCTGCTCTGGTAACGGACCTGAAAGAAGAAGACATAAAAAAGCAGTTCCAGCAGATCTCCCACAAAATGCAAGGAAAAACATTGATTATAAATTTCACTAATGGATTGGTATGTTCCTGAAACTATAAGGAGGATCATGTTACGATTAAAAACCAGGAACTGCTGAAAGCTCATGTTCTTTAAAATCTTAGGAATCAATGGCAATTTCTCTCTCCAGACCTTCATGTGCTGATGTCTGCTATTGGTTATATTCTGTGTGTCTTGGCTAGAAGTGCAGTAGAAGTGATTTCTACGTACCGCAGCCTGCAGATTCACGCCTACATGTTTGCTTGCCAGGGAGTGAAACAAAATAAGAAAACGGGGTAAACGGGGGTTTTAAAAAAAAAAAACCAAACAAATAAACAAAGGAAAAGAGGAAAACACTTACAACAAGAGAATAACCAACCAGTGAGGCCTAAAGTGGAGAGTCAAATTATGGGAGGTCTCAGGTTCAAGGCCGAGCTACTGGCTTTGTTTGAACGGAAAAAAAAGAAGGGAAAAAAAAAAAAAGAAATGGAAAGAAAGTCGCAGAATATCTTTAATATTGGAAAAGAGAAAATATAGCTTAGGCTCCTTCCCTCCTCTTCTATTGACTCTCTTGAACAATGGAGATCCATGTTCTATTATTTGGTGTGATCGACCACGAATGGTCTATATGGGAAATATCCCACTGAAGCATATCACATATGTTACATGGCAACTTCAATTTTTTCAAGTAAGATGGTTATTAAGAGAAAACTATAAAAAGTGAAGCTGCAGCTAAAATTTGTGTACCTTCTTTCCAAAGTTCCTTTCCTTCCTTTTTTGCCGAAATTTGATCAGGGCTGCCTCTCTCTGTGAGAGCCGGTTTTGATCTACGCCACTACCACTGCCACTCCCGCTCCCATTGCCACCCCCAGCTCCACATTTTTCTGTAATTCCATTAGCAGTCTCAATGTTCGCTCCAGCATTAACTGCTGCACTACTTCCATTCTGCCCATTGCTCCCATGGTTACTGCCTGAGTTGCTCCCATTTAGACTATAATTTGCAGCATTTCCTTCAATTGGCCCGGAAAACACATTTGATTGCCTACAAAGTTGGGCAGCTGCTGTCATGTTCTTATGAGACAAATCATCATGTTCTGATTGCTGCTGCTTCTGCATACTATGAACATGGTGGTGATAGTGGTGATAATGGTGATGGTAATGCTGCACTTGGAACTGTGACTGGGTCCCGGCCGACTGTCCAACCACTGTAGTAGCTGCCATGTCAGCAATCTTCTCTTGCGTAACTTGTTGAGATGTTCTAGCCTGCACAGGGTGGAAAGCTGAGGGATGGATGCTCTTTACAGCCAGTGTAGATGCTGCCTTTTCCTTGTATGCTGCTGGATTGGTGGTGGATCCCTTATCATTGTTGTCACTACTGCCATTAGAGCCTTGCTTTGTTGTAGCAGGATTTGAGTTATATACCATATTTTGTGTAGACTCTGTCTTCACTGCATCAGAGCTGTTGTCAACTGGTGAACAACTTCCTACATGTCCTGTTGGAGCTTGAGTTGAAGCTGCAGATGTACGGTACCTGCACCATGGAATAGAATAACAGTTACCCAATTCTTGTAGAAATTTAATTTTAATAAAATTTCGAAATTCTCCATTCTTATCATACTTACCTTGAGAATGCTGATTGGTTAGAACGTCTCAAAATATTGTGATCATCGGGCATGGCATTCCCACCCTCTCCAGTGGACCTTAACCTTTTTAAACTCAGCTGAAGGGATGGTAACTCCATAGAGCCATCATTGTTGTTATCTTTATTTTCATGGATTCTGGGGAAGCCATTAGGAGCATCAATAACAACATTAACTAGTTGAGCATCAGTATTATTGGCAATCCCACCAATCAGATCAGCAGCATCTGTTCCTGGTTCGTCAAATACATTGTTACGTTCAAGTCCCAGGACATCTTCATTCTTTTCATCTCTTTCAGGCTGTTTGTCCATGCTCTTGCCTGTCAGCTTGGTAGATATCTTGTCAACAGGATGCAATTCAGGTTTTACGCCTGCATTCGTTAGCACTCCTATCTCCAGATATTTGCCCATGAATTCATCTGCAGCAAATAATAAAAGCACCAAATGCTGTATGGGGAAAAACAAGTGTAGTGTTCTCTTGTCAATCAGATGCAGATACAATGGAAGTTGCCATACCAGTATGCTGCTTCTGTTCTTGGCACTCCCTATTAGCAGTCATGGAAACCCATTTATTGCAGAATATTTCTGAATCTGAGATGACCTGTGCACAGGTGCTGTCATGTGGATCAGCCAACTGATCCGATGGAGACATAGGTTGGGGACTGTCGACCTCGACTGCATGTTTTGTCCAGGAACTCTGCACAGAAGAAGTTTTTTAACATTTTTACTGTGGAACATCTTTATAACTCGCTAATTCAAAAATAGTTACCAATTCCAACAAATCTGCCACTTTTAGTGAAAATACTGTAGCAAATGTCATTTCATCTCGAGATTTGAGACAAATTACTCATGTTACAGCAGTGCAATAATTGTCAAGTGTCCAGATGCATGTGTTACTTTGTTCTTTACTATTAACTGTACAACTCAAAAGACAAATCTAGCAGACAGTACCTTACCAATGTCCAATGTAGCCTCAAGTTGCTTATACATCAGCTCTTTAATAACCATAATGAGAACAAGAAGGTATGTCTATTTTGAACTTGTCCCCATTTTTATCTGCCCCTCCCACCTACTGTAGTCTATCGCCATGAACCTCCGCTAGACATGATGGTGCATAGTCATTGTCAAGTTATCAGGTTATATATGTCTTCATCATAATGTGTTAGCTAGCTTTTGCCTGATTGTCCCCCGGACCCTGAGTGTCAACCAGTTTTATATTTCTCTGATGTACACCAGCCACCTGGAGGCCTCATGACACTCCAATAGATATGTGATTCACATGGTATGCACCAGTAAACCACACATTGGCATATCTTGTGCTTTACAGCATTGGTCTCAAACTGTATCTAAGCCTCTTTTTTAAGGGCTTATACACCCTTCTACCATTTGCTTGCTATAGGCCATATCCTACTGTTATAATTACATCCTTCCAACAAGTTATGCATCCAATACGTCTGTTTGCTGTTGAAGAACACTGTTATCTTTGTACTTTTGGACTCGTCTAGCCAACATGACTCTGAAAGTATCACATTCAGCCAAATGTCTGTGATACAATCACTGTTTCTTCCTCTTGATAACCCAGCAACTACACACACCAGTTAGTGACTAATACACAGTTGAGTGACTGGTGATCATGCTTTTAAGCCTGCCTTATGATGCTTTATTCGTTGGCAGTGTGCAATCAGTGCCTTTGCACTGTGATTGTATGCTTGGGTACTACTAAGGAATATTGTAATATTCATATGTTAAGATATAATATATAATTAGTTAATTAGCTTTATTTGGTTATAGAGTTTGTTAGGGTATGAAATCAATAAGGGTATTTTTGTAATTGTCATCATTCATTTAAATAAAGAAGAGGATACCTCAATTTAGTGTAAGCCATCTATTCCTAAAACCCTAACATGATTCATTTAGGTACATGAGAACCCACCATCATCTTTGCCTCCAACTTCCAACATCACTGCATCACAAGCATCATCATCATTCATCAACAATTTAACATCCTCTTCTTATCTTCTTTTTCTCATTTCCTTCTTCAAATCTAATGTGAATTCAAATCTGCCAAAAAAAAAAAAATTTATTGTTCATGTGAACAGTACCTCAACGATACTGTTCATGATGAATAGTTTTATCAATTTGGAATTTTGTTAATCTAAGACTGAAATTTTTTGATCATATCATGGTGTATCGAAATCCGATTTTTGTGATTTAAGAGTCAATTTCTATATTTTATAGCGTTCCATATGCATTGATGGGTTTCTTGATCTCATTCTATTTAGATTAGTAGTTCTACCACTGAGTTTGAGGATCTCCCAAAACTACTCTTCTTTGAGCTTGAGGATCTCCCAAAAGCTCATCTTTTACTGAATTTAAAGGTCTCCCAAAGCCTCCTCTTCAACAAATTTCTCAAAATCTTATTTTTCTATTAAGTTTTAAAATCTCTAAAATCCTAATCATATCTAAAAAGATGAATATTTGACTTTTCATGTGCACTCCTCATGCAAGTGTTTAGTTCAACTCAGATTAAGTTTGCTTTGATTTGCAACTTCTGCAGCGAGATCTATGATCAATGATTTGGCATCAACATTAGAATTCAATATTAGTTTTCAACATTTTAAATATATTATTTGCTCCTCAATTTTTGTCTAGAAAAACTTTGTTTATGAAATCTTTTTCTAGTCATTGTAACAAGCTGAGCATGTAACACACTGGGCATGATTGATATTTATGTTCCATGTTGAGAGGAGTATTAGAGTATGAAACAAGTAAGAATATTCTTGTAATTTGTTATTATTCTTCACTTATATAAAAAAGAGGCTATCTCAATTTAGAATAAGATGTCTCTTCTTAAAACTCTTAACAGAGTCCTAATAAAATTCTTATAAAATTCTAATAATATTATGATTCATACTTTGTAGTTTAACATAGTATTAGAGCCTTGAATCCATATAAGGAGATGAATACTCATAGTATTATGTAATTATATTTTATAATTCTTTCGAGAATCAATAATGATGTAATACTTTGTAGTTTAACATAGTATTAGAGCCTAGAATCTTGTTCTTAATTAGTTTTTAATCTTTTTTTTTCTTTCTTTCTCCTAATCTTTTTTTTCTAAATCTTAATCTCTAAGCTTCTTCAAACTCTTCCAGTGCTGCTACAATACAACAACTGTGTTGCTACAGTATCACGCCATTTTCTCCTTTTTTTTTTGTCTCTTCTCTTTGAGAAAGAAGAAAACAAGAAAAAAGAAACGAGGACTAAAAGACTTTAGTTAATGGTTTTTTTATTCCTCCACAAGTCAAGCCCTGATAAATAAAAGTCCTGCATGAAACTCCGAAGTTGTGGTAAGAGCTGAGGGTAATATTTTTATAATCTAACACGTTCTTACAGGTTGAGCGCCCTTTTCATGGGTTGAAGTCAGGGATTCACTCTGGTATCAAAATAGAGTCATGTCGATTAACTAGAACTCCGAAATTCTGGTGAGAGCTGAGGGAATATTTTTATACTCTAACATGCCCCGGCAGGTTTAGCGCTTTTTTCATGAGCCGACGTCAAGGATTTTGATTCTCTCGATACCAAATTAAAGTCATGCCACTATATCGAAACTCTGAAGATGTGGTGAGAGCTGAGTAAAATATTTCTATACTCTAACATGCCTCTACCAGTTGAGCGCCATTTTCATAGGCCAAAGCCAAGGATTTTGCGATGCAATATTTTTCTTAATCCATTTTTTCTTAATGTGCTCCCAATGAGAATTGAAACTGGGTTGCTCCGACACATCAAAATTCCTACCACTTCACCAAAATTTACAAGTTATGACTGAAAATAATATTTTTATATTCTAACGCACTCCCGCAAGTCAAGCGTCTTGTTTATGGGCCGAAACATAAGCATTTGCACAGCGCTAGTAAACGGACAGTCAGTAAGAATTGAACCTGGGTGCTCTGTTAGCATATTAAAGTCTCTGGCATAACATTAAACTCCAAAGTAAGGTGATGGTTGAGGATAATATTTTTATATTCTAACAGTTTGATTTTTTGTACAATATCAGAGGAGGTAATAGGAAGATTTCAGTGATTGAATCCCGCGCGAGGATGAGATTCCATGGGAAGAGATTCCCTCTCATCATAGTACAAGGATATGACCAGCTCCCCAATGGCCTAAAATATGTGTACAAACAAATATTGAGATTCTCATGCTCTTTAACCATGGTGATCTCTGTGCCCAAAGCATACATGGTTAAAAATCATGATGTGTGAGCACTATCGCCTATGCATCAAGTGGTTGCAAAATGGATGATTTTTCAGCAATAGAACAAATGTGATTAGTGCCTAAATTATATGAAGTTTCATATACTGGTGTTTTAAGACATGAATCCTAATAAATAAATAGATCATGAAGCGTGAGGTGACAAGATTGAAAATTTTGATGTGTTGTACAAGTACAAGTTTCCTTGTATGAATACTTGCCTCTTGTTTTTTATGCATGAATTTATGCTACATATATGGGATTTATATAGGAAATAGAATGGACTGTTGGGAGTTACTCAGCTTCCCTAAATATCAACAATATTTATTTTAATGAGTTCTATGTAATTAACAAATCCAATTTCTCTATTTATTCGCCCTCTTATGTTTACGTTTACACTAGAATTATCAAACCTCCCTCAATTTAAAAACAATAACTAAAATTAGGAAAAGAGATAGCATAGGAATAAAATTATGATTGGATAAGCATGAGTAATCTCCCTAGCATAAAAATCATTATACATCTTTTGTTAACACCATAACTCCCCCTTTCCCAAATTAAAACATGATTGGGATTTAATGATCATTTCTAAAGTTTTCAGATGCCTTCTGAATTTAGTGAAAACCTCAAAGGTTCAATGAAAATTTCCTTTGTTGAATAAAAAAAAATGTCAGCATGGCACTATTTGCCTTTACTTTTTAAATTTTTAATTGGTTTTTGAAATTCTTTAAGTCATCAATATTGAAAATTCAATATTCCAATGTGAACCATCAAAATTGCCGAAATTGTCAATACTTCTATTTGAAAGCATGGTTTACAAAGTCAGTATCAATGTTGGTATCGGCCAATGGTTATGATTCTTAGTATCAACATCGTCAATATCGATCAAATCAGCAATACTGACAGTATCAAGTACTCAAAATCCAATACGTTATTGTGCTGATAAGTAAAATCAGCCAATATTTGAAGTCATGCTTGAAAGAGTTTCCTGTCAATACCTAGATTTCAACCTTTGATTAAAAAAAAAGTAATTACCCATAACATCCAACTCAATATTCATTACTAAGCTAGTAGGCAATGCCATCTTGCATTAACGCTATCATTTGTCTACTAAGGAAATTTGCCTCAATAACTGGAGCCACCTAGTCACTGTTGGTGGCACTAACTCTTACACATGTAACATTTCTGTAGTCATAACTCATAACCCTCATATTATTACATTTGTTATTTATATAAAGTTCAGTAAATAAAATTTTACCCATTTCCTCTTATCATACATTAAGCTATTCAAATTCTCAGGATCCATTTTGGAACTACCACTGACATTTCAAACCAAATGGATTGGGTTTATCCTGTGTTGCACACATATTAACAAACTGACATGGGAATGCCACCATACGCGTATAAACCAACACTTAAAAAAGTATATGGAAGTAAGAGTAGTGTGTCTGATACATGTGCGTCTGACGCGACACGACACAACATAATGGTTTGGATATGTTTAAGCTGAGCAACTATTTGACCCTGTCCATTCGTTTGTCATAATTGCATCTGTATATTCAGCAGATAAACACACTCATACACGTTTCCAGACAAAGCAACCAATCTCACTTGCAACATTGGGGTTTATTTCAAAATATCCATGTTGTGGCATCTTCACACCGACTGGCCAGAATCAATTGGCACTGATTCACAACGTCTAATGTTTAAATTAGGATTGGTAGACATGAACATGTGACAGTTAACTTGAAGGCTTACAATATTAATCACAACCACCCTCATTTAGAACATATTGGCGACTACTTTTCTCGATCATCTGCAAGAACAATCACCATTGTCCAACATTCACTGGCTCAATTCAGCTTGATGTGGATTCCTACAATATGGTACCTGAAAGCAGGTGTGATCCTTGGCACTTCTTCCCTGTCCTCTTGCAGCAAAGTTTCAACTTATAGTGTGCATTCTCTAACACTTCATATGCAACCTGGCCCACAAGACTGTGAGCCAATTTACAATTTGAACATTGAACAACACCGTTTTCCCATGACCAGATCTACATTTGAAACGCAGGTTTAAATACCTCAAACTTCCATTATGATTTACTGTCACAGTCGTGAATCTTTCTTCTCTTCTGGCTGCTTGCTTCATAGCCATAGAATTAGCCTTCCCTGACAAGGCAATGGCGCTTCATTTTTCTCAGTTGGCTTCACTAATCCCTTTTCTTTTTCTTTTTTTAATTTTTGAAATAATACTAAGTTGCTAACTTTTACCTCATTGGTAGTTTTAATCAATTTGGTCTCTGTATTGGTATCAGCTTCGTATATCTAAGTCGGTCACAAATATTTTCAGGATTTGTTCAAGATATTTTTTTTATTTTGATCAACTAGGCATTGAACCCTTTTTATCCTTTAGGATGGTCCTTCAGTTCTGGCCTTTTTGCACTGACCTTGACTTTCCCTTTGGTGTCCCTCTGGAGTCTGGTCTCACAGTTCTATTTCTGCTCCAGCCAGCTTGCCTCCTAATGCCTCACCTTCGTCGAGGATATTGATGTCTAGAACATCATATCAATCATTAATTGTTCAGTCAACTCATACAGCAATTCAAGGAAACTAAGGCAGATTGGGGAAAGGATCTTATTTGCGTAGACACTTTCCCTTTATTTGAGACCTCAATTCACACACACACACACACACACTTGTGTCATTCCGGAAGGATCCGAGATCATCCCACTCATAAGCCACCCTACGATATCTGAATGTAAGATCGACTCAGTTGAAGTTGATCTACATTATCTCAAGTAACTAAAAATCAGAAATCATGTATTTTGAATACTTTTTACGCATCCATCAAGTAAGCACAAAATGGACGGCCGAAAATAGCATATTGCTAAGATCTACATCTTTGACATACAAATTCTCGATCAAACCATTTCATCATGATCTAAACACTTAAAAACTCACACGCCGACTTTTGTTAGATTTCAAATATCCTACACCGTTAAACTAACCAACTCACTATTTCGGCCGTCTAGTTTGCGCCTACTTGATAGATGAGCAAAAAGTACTCAAAATACGTGATTTTTTATTTTTAGTTACTTGAAATAATGTAGATCAACCTCGACGGAGTGGATCTTGCATTCGAATGTCGTAGGATTGTATTTGAGTGGGAAAGATTCGGCTTCGAATCCTTCCGGAATGACGCAAGTGTGTATAATATAGATCCATTTCATTGAAGTTGATCTACATTATTTCAAATAACTAAAAATCAAAAATCATGTATTTTGAATACTTTATTCCCATCCATCAAGTCGGGGCAAAATAGACAGTCGAAAATAGCATATTGCTTAGATCTACGTCTTAAGACATAGATATTCTTGATCCGACAATTTTCTCATGATCTAAACACTTAAAAACCCCCACAAACTATTTTTTGTTAGATTTCAAAAATTATACACTCTTAAACTAACCAACTCACTATGTCGGTCACCCATTTTGCGCCTAATTGATGGGTGGGCAAAAAGCATCCAAAATACATAATTTTTTATTTTAGTTACATGAAATAATGTAGATCAACTTCAACGGAGTGGATCTTGCATTCGGATGCCGTAGGGTTGTATTTGAGTAGGAAGGATTCGACTTCGAATCCTTCCAGAATGATACAAGTCTATATATAATATACAAACTTGTGTCATTCCGGAAGGATTCGAGGTCGAATCTTTCCCTCCCAAATACAACATTACGACATCTGAATGCGAGATCCACTTTGTTGAAGTTGATCTACATTATTTTAAGTAAACTAAAAATCAAAAATCATGTATTTTGAATACTTTTTGCCCATCCATTAATTAAGGACAAAATGGATGGACAAAAATAGTATATTGCTAAGATGTACGTCTTTAGAAATAAAAATTATCGATCCGATTCATCATGATCTAAACACTTAAAAACCCTCACACTCCAATTTTTATTAGATTTAAAATATTTTATACCGTTAAACTAACTCACTATTTCGGCCGTCCATTTTGTGCCTACTTGATGGATGGGCAAAAAGTATTCAAAATACATGATTTTTTATCTTTAGTTAATTGAAATAGTGTAGATCAACTTCAACAGAGTGGATCTTACATTCAGATATCATAGGTTTGTATCTGAGTGGGAAAGATTTGGCCTCGAATTCTTCTAGAATGACACAAGTCTATATATATATATATATATATATATATTATATAATATATATACATACATACATACATACATACATACTTGGCTACTTCAGAAGGATTTGGAGTCGAATCTTTCCCATTCAAATTCAATGTTAGGCCATTCAAATTAAAGAGTCACTCCGTTGAAGTTGATCAACAATTCTACAACATATTAAAGTCATTAAAAAAGGTAAGAAAGATGTTCAGAATGCAAAAGCTAAAGTGTATAAAGAAGTATATGAGAAGTTTGACACTAAAGAGATTGAAAAGGATATATATAGAATTGCTCGAATAAGAGAGAGAAAGACTAGAGACTTATATACTGTGAGGTGTATCAAATGAAAATCAGAAGGTTTCAGTTCGAGATGAAAAAATCAAAAAAAGATGGAGAGAGTATTTTGACAAATTGTTCAGTGATAGTTCTACTCAAGATTTGGATGATCTTACCATCCAGTGCCAAGATATGAACCATAATTATATGTGCAGAATTAGTGAATCTGAAGTTAAAGAGGCCTTGAAAAGGATGAAGTCAAGAAAAAACTGTTGGCCCGGAAGGAATTCCTGTTGAGGTATGGAGATGCTTAGGAGAGGTGAGCATGAGATGACTGACAAACCTCTTTAACAAGATCTGACTAACTAAAAAGATGTCAAATGAGTGGAGGAAGAGTACCCTAATACCTCTCTATAAGAACAAGGGTGATATTCAGAGTTGTTCAAACTATCGTAGAATAAAACTCATGTGTCACACTATGAAGCTTTGGGAAAGAGTAATTAAACACAGGTTAAGACAAAATGTTAAAATATCAGAGAACCAGTTTAGGTTCATGTCAGGGTGATCGACGACAAAGGCTTCATTTGCTTTGTCAACTTATAGAGCGATTTCGAGAAAGGAAGAGAAATTTGCATATTGTCTTTATTGATTTAAAAAAGCTTATGATAAGGTGTCAATAGAGGTATTATGGTGGACATTGATGAAAAAGGGAGTCCTCATCAAATATATTGACATAATCAGGGACATGTACGATGGTGGCAAATGTCAGAACTTATGGAGGCATAATAAGTGATTTTTCTATTACAATTGAATTGCATCAAGGATGTGCATTGA
Source organism: Agave tequilana (assembly GCA_038442645.1). Classification (NCBI taxonomy): domain Eukaryota; kingdom Viridiplantae; phylum Streptophyta; class Magnoliopsida; order Asparagales; family Asparagaceae; genus Agave; species Agave tequilana. The sequence continues at coordinate 108,769 of JAVJIF010012823.1, forward strand.
GTCCGTTCTTATTTGTCATAGTGATGAATGAACTTACTAGAGCTATTTAGGATGAAATACAATGATGTATGCTATTTGCTGATGATATTGTCTTAGTCGATGAAATGAGAGCTGGGGTAAATGCAAAATTAGAGTTATGGAGACAAACTTTAGAATCTCGAGGTTTTAGATTAAGTAGGACAAAACAGAGTATATAGAGTGTAAATTTAGTAAACAGGAAATCCGAAATTATAGTATTGAGACACTAGATGGTCAAGAAATACTGATAAGCAGTAATTTTAAGTACTTCGGTTCTATTATCCAAAAGGATGGGGAGATCAATAGTGATGTCAACCATAGGATCCAAGCCGGCTGATTGAAATAGAGGAGTACAACATGAGTTTTATGTGATCGTAATATTCTGTTATGGCTGAAGGGAAAGTTTTATCGGACTGCTATTAGACCAGTTTTGTTACATGGCACAGAATGTTAAGCTATAAAGAGAAATCATGCCCAGAAGATGAGTGTAGCAGAGATGTGCATGCTTCGTTGGATGCGTAGTAACACGAGGAGAGATAAGGTGAGAAATGAGGATATTCGTACTAAGATAGGCTTAGCCTCTATAGAAGAGAAGATGAGAGAAAACCGCCTACGATGGTTTGGTCATGTGCAACGTAGACCTACAGATGCGCCAGTCCGGCGAGTAGAGCGTATCAAATTAGGACAAGTTAAAAGAGCGCAGGGGAGACAGAAGAAAACATGGATGGAGGTAATACGACAAGATATAGAGGCTAAAGGTCTTAGTGAAGGCATATTGCTCGATAGGAATAAGTGGAGAAAGCTGATCCATCTGCCTGATCCGGTGCAATTCTCTTTTGGTTCATGTAGCCTACCCCAAATACTTGGGACAAATGGTTTAGTTGTTGTCGTTGATGTATTAACCTAACCAACACATTATTTAGGTCGTTCATTTTGTGTCTATTTGATACATAGATAAATAACATTTTAAACACTTAAACTTTTGTTATTTGGGCACTCTTAACGATGTACATCAACTTGAATGAAATGGATCTTCAACTTACTTTTTTCTGACATTGAGTTTGAATCAGAAGGTTTTGCTTTCAAGGAGTGAGAATGTAGCCGCAAAACCAACATTTGAGAGTAGCCACTTGTTTATATTTGTAGTCAGGGCATACAAATTGAAAATCCAAACCTTAAATCATGATTAAAATACTTCAGAACCCTTGCAGACCAGTTTTTGTTGGCAAATAATCATTCTTGACCGTAAAACCAAATAACTCAATATTTTCAGCCATCCATTTTGTGTGTACATGATGCATATGGAAAAAACATTAAATCATTGACTTTTTGCTTTTAGGCACTCTAAATAATTTAGATCAACTTTAACAAAGTGATTTTCAAAATAAATACCCTATCATCAAACTGTAATGGGAAGAATTTGCTTCAAATCCTTCCTGAAGGAGTTATCTGTTTGTGTGTAATTGGGTGAAGATTTGTTGAGCAAATACGCTAGTAGTGCTAAGACCATGCAATTGAATAAATCCAATGATATACCTTCAAGTAATAATGTTTCATTTTAAGAACTCAAATTAGATCAAAACTGTAGAAGAAAATTAGAATTACGAATATATAGGAGAATCACTAACGTCAAGTAAAGAATAGTCATTTTCTGAATTAGTATGATTCTTAGAAACCTATTGTGGAACAAGATTAATAAATTAAATCTCAAATATGTCAGGTCAGCTTAATAAATAATTTTGGATATTGTCTAAACTACAAAACGGAAACAAGAATCAATTGGCCAGAAGACAAGGGGACTACAGAAAAACAGACCTGAGTCCCACTTCCATTATCACTACCATCCCTTGCATTAATCCGATGCTCGCATTATCATCTTCATCATTGCTGCGACTATTGTTGTGAGAGTCATCAGCACTCTTTGACTTGGTAGATTTTTGGGTTTGAATGCCACTTTCACTCACGCTGCCACTAGACTGAAAAAGCAACAGGTTGATGCAATGGAGAAGAAATAAACAATAAATAAAAATGCAATGAATGAACCAGAAGACACAACAATGATACGAATACAAAAAAAAAAAAAATCTCTCTGGTAGGCATGATGAATGATAAAGTAGTTAAATGCTAAGGTATCTGGAAGTCAAAATGGTTTAGACTTGGGGACATAAACCTATTCAAGTGGTAAAAACTAACAGTACTACTTAAGAACCATTAGTTTGGCTATCACTAGGCACTGTTTGAATTTTCTTGGGAACACCTGACTTTTGACTGTATGCACCTTTATGATGTAAGATATTAAGATGTACAACAAGAAAAAAATTGTAAACTAAGAGGAATAGCCCATTAAATTGCCCAATTCCTGCATGCAAGCTTTTCCAATGCACCAAGTATGCATTCTAATTATACTCTTTATACAAAAAATATAGGGTAAAGACGAAATAGAAGAGAGAAGGGAGGAAAGAGGGGTGGGTTGCGGAAGGGGTTAGAATGCTTACACTGTGAGATCTCCTCCAAACATGCTGCCAAAGGTTTTTAAGCTCGTTCTTCCGGATAGGTTTCACTAAAAAGTCAACAGCACCTTTTGACAAACATTTAAATACTGTACCCATAGAGTCACTCGATGACATCACTGCACAAAAACTCATCAGGTGTAGCAGTTTAAAAGCACCCAATCTAAATTCCTAGAGGAAGAAATATCTTAATAACTGTTTAATTGAAAGATAAAAGGATAAGAACTCACTAATCACTGGAATATTCTTGCAGGCATCACTGCTCATGATCTTGGACAGAAGAGCAATTCCCGAAATACCAGGCATGGCTACCTCAGTCAATACAAGATCGATATGATTTGTCAGATTTTCCAAGATTTTCCAAGCTTGTAAACCACTGTCAGTAGCAGTGACTGCCAAGAGATCGTAAAACATTAGAATTGTGATCAATTACATGAGAGAGTTCTTCCTAGACAATACAAATGAAGGGCCCATAACAACCAGCCAAAACTCTTGAAATACAGACCATTGAATAATTATCCTTACAAATTGCCATATGCATCAATTGGCAAAATTACAAATGGTCTACATTTATTTATTCAAACAATGCAAGCTAATAAAAGAATGCAATAGGAACATGTTTGGGGATATTCAAGCACAATCATTAACAATTTATGAATAATAATTAAGTTCAACTAGATTCATGCATGTGCCATGGAATGGTAAACAATTTAAAGGATTTTGTTTAGGTGATCAAAACTACATAGATAGAGAAACATTAACGTATCATGATAAGCATAAATGTTGAGCGTCAACAGAAATATGGTTTACCCCAAAGGTTTGAAATAGCCCCAAAGGTTTGAAATAGCCCCCCGATATCGATGTCTGATACCTATATTGCCCGTATGACTGCCGATATGACTGACACGACAAGAATATTACCAATATGATGAGCCGAAACGGCTGATAAAGGGACAATATTGCCGATCCCGATACCAAAAACATATTGGCCAATACCGATACGCGATACCAATCTTTCAAACCATGGTTTACCCATGTTGTCCCATGTATTAGATCCAAAATAAATAAACCACATAGTAACTTCCTCAACAAAAAAAATTCAAAAAGAATTCCAACTGAACATCCAATGTCACTAATAGGGCGCCTCAGCAAAGTATTTTGTAATGATGTCAGTTCCATCTTCTAGTCCCCCCACCGCTGTAATTCTAAGGATTTTGATGGTGTGTATTAACTTATAAATTAGCTACGAATGAGTTTTTGTTAGTAATTTTTGTCTTATTACAAAATAAGACAAGTAAAAAAAAAGATTGACGGATTTGCTAAATTGTCACATCTAGATGGAGGATAGAAGAATGATAAGGCTCCACCAATTCAAGCTACAACAAAGCAGAATCAAGCTATACAAGAGCCTTTGGAGCAAAAGAGAATCAATCAACTTTTATATTCATAAGAAATATGTAAGTAATTAAAGAGTATATTTAATTATCTTCATTTTGGCACCTATAGGAATTCTTGGTATTAAATCTTTCCAAAATTGATCTCAGCTCATAAGACTAGGTTCCTTGCTCATCTATTTCTATATACATATCATATTCTACCAATTGAGTGGTAGAATACAAATGATATATATGTGTTTGTGTGTGTGTGTGTGTAAATTTTGTCTAGCTAAGCTTTCTCATTTGACCACTATTCTGAAATTTATCCTTACATTAATTCTCTCATTTTTAGCTGATAGAGAGAACATCAAGTCTATGTGTACCTTATTCACTTTGTCTCTTTCCTCACCACATAGAAAATGCCAACTAGTCCCCATCACACTGTCATCCACGTGGCTAGCTGATGGGTATGTCACCTCTTGTCTACTCTAGTGGGCTGTTGGTTGTCCTTTACACTCATTTCTACTCTCATCTATTGACAACAAACTAACACAGTTGCAGCTATACACATCAAATCAACTTTATTACAATTTTCCCCTATACTCTTTCTCTAACTGCTACAGTTGCTTCTTGAGCTGTCAAAATTATCTCTCTCCCCTTTCTTCAGCTGCTACAATGGTCCTTCACCTTCTCTCATCTCCACTGCAAACCCATTTAATGCTGCCAAATTTGAGCCATATCCTGTCTAATTTTGCAGCAAGAATTAAATGCTTAACAGGCAAATTTTATGTGTCTAACGACAACATTTTTGAAGTTGTTATGCATTCATTGCCTTGTGCTTTATATGTAATCCCAGGTTCAATTCAAGGTAACAATTCAAATCAACTAAAACTGAGCTAAAAATTTCCAAGTCTCAAAAATTCAGAAATAAAGAGAGAAGTTATTGTGCTTTGATTTTAAAAAATTCTCTTCACCAACTTCTCAATTAAGAAGTGCTTGTGTTTTTAATTCTCATCAATTCTCTTTACCAGCTTCTCATTTATATTTTTTTGATTGGAGAATCTTGAATTCAATTTTATAATCATTGAAATTTTTCTTCTTAAATTCTCTTCATTTAAGTGATGATTATTGAAGATATTTATTTTTACTCTTTGATTACATGGTGCCTCATCTTCTATCATTTGATTTGTGATATTGTGCTTGAAAGATTCTCACTCTTGTTTAGAGAACAAATAAATTTTATGAATTTGTATACTCTCTTGGTGTAGAGAAGAAAGTCCGACACAGGGAAAGGGGTTGGTGGTTGTTTTCTCTTCGGAGAAAAGAGTGAAAGTCCAAGCTTGAGTGAAAGCGTTGGCAGTGTAATCTCTTATTTTGGATTGAAAGCTTATAGTGAATTTGAAATCCTAAAGAAAATGGCTTTAGGTGGTAACGTAGGAAAATTCTTGAACCCCCTTAAAATCTGTCTTCCTCTTTCTCGCATTTTTAATTTCTAATTGTTGTTGTTGCACATTAATTTTTATTTATCATTTTTCGGCTGACAACTCTAACACAGCTTCTGCACTGTTATTTTAAGCTTTATTAGCAATCTGAATTTCAACGAGAAGCAGAAACACATGATAGAATTTGGGTTCTTAGTTTATTTCCACTCTTTAAACGCAGCTATATGAATTTTTAATGTTTTAGTTTGTTGTTACTAGCTGATATTCTCAGTTGAATATATAGTCTCAAACTCAAGTTCCTTTTGTTGTTCTACCAGCCTGAATGACATTCTGTCAGAACAGTTTATTCTTGAAAAAATTTGTATTAGGCCTTAATTATTTTAAAACCCTATTCACCCCCAGGGTTCGACAACCCCTCCCTCCATTGTTGCCCTCACCTCATACATGTTGGAATCTCCAATTCTATTTTTGACATTGTCCTCATTAAAGTTTTTTCCCCCAAAACCTTGCACATTATTCCAGCCATTGTTGCTACTTTCTGCGTCCTCTTTGTCTTCTGAAGACCTATATATGTGAATAGAGAGAGCCCTCTTCATAGTCCAACAGCAAGGATGCATGGCCGGAGATCTCCAAGGAAGGAGAATTGCATATTTGAGAGTAAGAAAGAAAGGGTAGATTTTTAATTGGTTGAGATTGCATTAAGGATGGATGGAGAAAGATAGGGAAAGACATGCTCGTGTTCAACAAGGAGGAGCAGATCCAGGATTCAGTAGCCTAGGGAAATTAAGGAGGATAATGTGAGAGAGGTTAGGTTTTAATTAGTTGAGATTGTATTAAGAATGGGCAAACAAAGATGAGTTGGATTGCGGAAGACAAGCTCATTTTACAGAAGGGTGAGAAAATAAACTGAATGGAGCAGGTTTTGTTCAGATTAGTGCAGAAATTGATGGTTTAAGGCCTGATTTCATCGCTTTCGGCATGAAGTTTTATGTTTGGTGTTTTGGCTGATAGATATTATGTTTGGACTCTCACGCAGCGGAAGTTTAAGATCCGTTGGTGGATTCACTTGGAACATTCGGTGTGGTTCAGTGTTGTTGTTGGAAAGATTCAGTTGGGCTCAGATTTTGGTTTGGACACCTTCAATTAGGTTCATATTCGGTTTGGTTTTCTTTGGTTTGGCTCGTCTTTTGGTTCAGTTCAGATTTGTTTCGATTTTGGTTTCAGTTTAGAAACTTCTCTTTTGGTTTGCTTTGAATTTCGACAATTTGACAGTTTGTCTTCAGTAATTCATCTTGGTTTGGTTCAGTTCAGATTCAGCTTCTTGTCTGGCTTGGGAACTTGATCTTGTATTTTTTTTTTTTTAATAGATGAGAGGAAAATATGTTTGGAAAGATTTGGCTTTGGTGTTTCGAAAATTCGTTCTCGACAGCTTGCGAAGTTTGTTTGAGGTTTCAAGAGAGAATTGTTTGAGTTCTTTTGAGATTCTAAGGAGGATCATTTGAGTTTGTTTAAGAACCCAAGAGAAGATCATTTGGAGGAGGATCGGTTAAGTTTGCTTGAGATTCCAGGACCAGGAGAGGATCGTTTGAGTTCATTTAAGAGCCCAGGGAGGATCGTTTGAGTTTGTTTAGATTGATTGTCTTCAGTTTGGCGACATCAACATCAAGGATTAGTTGTCTTCAGTTCGACATCACCATCGATAATTCAGTATATGTATCAAAGTACTTCGACAGCAAGGATTTCGTTGTTCAACAATGGCATTAGTAATTTAATAGTTTCAATTTTTTTGTTCAGACAAACTTTCGATGTCATGCCATCTTGCCATCTTAAGTTTGAGAGAGAATGTTAGATATATTACAAATAATTAATTAGTAGTTATAGAGTCCTAATAGAATTAGGAATCTTGTATAGTCCTAGCAGTATTATGAGTTATAGCTAGAATAGGATTTGATCTTGTATGGTTTAGACACTTCGTCTGAACAATTTATGGAATTTATACCTTATAGTTCTCTTGAATATCAATAAATATGTATCTTTAGTAGTTTTAACATAGCTTACCAATTGAAAGTTCAGTGGTTTTATTTCTAGTTGTAGGAAAATTAACCGCTCCTTTTATTTATCTAAAAGTTTAGGGTTTTTTTAAATTTATCTTTTCCCCACATTTTACTTGATTTCAAACAATAGGATTTAAAATAACAAAGTCCATATGTTGTGAACTAATTTGAAGCTCGCATGAATACGAAAATTCTGACTTTTTTTATATTTTAATTATGTGATTCTTATTTTAAAAGTTTGTAATATGAGTTCTTTAGTTAGTTAGTATTTTGTATGCTTGATATTGTAGCTTATTAGCTGCTAAGTCATTGTTGATTATTATGATTTGTTATACATGTATTCCTTAAAGTGTTGTTCCAAACCTGCTTTGAGAGGAACTTAAAATATTAAATCTTGCGTGTGACTGAAGAATGGACAATAATTCAAGTAAATAAGAGCTATTTGGTATGATATGTTTCGTCCCTCCTAGTAAACTTTTCTGGATCGGGCCCAAATTTGGTAGACCCAACCCATAGACATTTTGGAATTTAAGCTCTTTATTTTGGTGATACATGATCCATAGGACTAGATAACAGACATGGATCAAGCCCAAACATGGTCGAATCTGGTTTCCGGGAATCGGTTCGGAATAATGTCGTCCCTTGCACATAAGGTGTAAAAGGGTCAGGTTTGGATCGGATCCATGTAATATCCGAACCCGAACCCAAACCCGATAAGAAATTTGGATTCGGACTCAAGTTTGTGTTAGAATCTGTTATCTCTTATCAAGATCCGGTATCAAGTTTGAAATTGATATGTGCAAATAACAATTGAAATTATTCTTTAAAGAGAAAACACTTTTATTTACACAAAAATTGAAAAAAAAAAAATGCACTTTATTTTCTTATTGATAAGATCAAGTTTTTATTTTTAATAGATTTATCAATCTATTATGGTGAAATGCATCATCACAAGCTTCAACATATACATCTATTCTATTTTCGGTTAATCAAGTTTCAGGTATGAAAAGGGTCACATTAACTGAAAAGGCAAAACCACAAGGTGAAGCATTGAACCCCTTTTATAAGGCGAGGCGTAAGCCTCAGGGCATGAGGTGTATGCCTCATAATTTTTAAATATTTTATTTTCTAAAATTTATAAATATGATAGAATTATTTGAAAAGACATAATATCCTACAAATGGATAAAATTAGGTCGAGACAGTAGCCAAGAATGAATAGGGTCCGTATACAAAAAGAAACAAGTATGAAATAAGTTGGATGGAGAAGAACCAAGTATCACTTGTCCTATTATAACACTAGCTCTTACTCAAGACTACGTAGAAGAGTTAGATAAAAACACAAAGAACAAAATACAAATTACACAGAGATGAAAGAAAGTGACTCTTAAAAACAAATGTGATACTTAGTTCTCAAAAGAGAGAATTCAACTACAAATAAAAAATAACTAAAAATCAAAAACCAACTCTTTTCATTTTTAGTTGAAGTTAAAATTATTTTTTTTATTTTTGTACCTTTTTTCTTCTTAAAGTGTATGCTTAGTATAGAAGTGCTTCATGACGCATGAAGCACACGCTTTGGATGTGCTCCAAGTAAAGAGACATATGCTTCTTGGCTCAAATGGCTATTGTTTTCGCCTCGAGCCAATTAGCCTTGAAAACGCCCAGAGGCGAGCCTAAAAAAAGCCTTTTTAAACACTGACATCAACTAAGGATTTCAGTTTAACTTTTAGATCAGGACCCTATAAATATGTAACGATCGGAACAAGTTACTGGATTTAGGGGTACCATTTACAGCCCTACTCGCCCCCTTACCTAGTCTTCTAGGTGGTCATTTTGTAAGAAAAAGTAGACTTTTTAGTTGAGAAACAATATATGATCAACTATTGTTTATACGTTTCTTTTAATTTTTTTCCCCCCTTCACCACTACTCGGTAAGGATCCATATTTATACTTTATCGCATGGAACGCTGATGTTTTTCACAAGTTACCAGACCTAGTAATCAAAAAATCAAATTGATCAAAACGATAAGTGGATCTATTTGATCAAAGTAAACACATCACTTATCTCAGTTTCTAGCTACATCTTTTCGTCATTGAATCTTCTTGTAAGGGTCTGTTTGGTTAAAGGTGAAAGTGAGGAAGTAAAAAGGTGAGGAAGTGGTAATAGTTCCCTTTGAAACTTAGGAATTGGTTAGTAAATTTTCCGGTGTTTGGATGTTGTTGGGAAGTGTGATTTGAAAAATGTTATGTCTTTTTCGGTGTTTGGATGGTAATGTGAAAGTGGTAGTGAAAAAGTTGAACACAAAATAATATTAAAATAAAAATTAATTAAGAAAAATAAAAAATGGACTGTAATTAGAATGTAAGTGAGATTTACATGATCAAAAAATTAACTGTTTTGTGCTACAACTTACAAATGAGATTTACATGACCACAAAATTAATTGTAGCACTCTGGAAGTGAGGAAATTGTTTTGTAAAAGAGAAAATAGAAAAAGAAAAGGGGTTTTCTTATTTTCCTTTTCCGGTGTTTGGGTAGATAGGGAAGTGAGCAATTATACTTCCCCATTTCCTTACTTCCGCCCACTTCCTTGCAACCAAACACGCCCTAAGATGTCGACAAACAATGTAACGTCACGATAGGGATGAGTTTTTGTGCACTAGTAAACAAAGCTATAATAAACAAATTAAACATATCATAACAATTTAAATTACATACTAATCAAATTGTCCAAAAGTGAAGGAGAATAAATGTATGTGAAAATGAACAATGAAAGGTAAACGAAAAACCAGATGCCAAAGTCCAGCTGTTATTTTTTTCTTTTTAAAAAATAAAACATGATGAAAAACATGCAGTACACGTGCTTAGGTGAATCAAAACAACCAGTGATGATCAGAAAGTTTTTGTCAAGAACTAACAGTTAAAAGATGTAAGATCCTAGTCCATATTGCCGACTCAAAAGAAATGCATCTAACGCTTTATAAAAAAGACAATTTCAGCATGTAACTACATGAACCCATAGATCGAGAAAAGTTAAGAAGAAACTAATATAACTGCGATGAATACCTTCATAACTGCAATTACGAAGTAGCGCGCTGACCACTTGGCGGGTTGAATCATCACTCTCCACTAGCAGAACTTTAAGTGTTCTGACAGGAAGAATTTTCTCCCATCGGACAATTGGACCCGGTGGCAACTGTTGCTGCTGTTGCTTCTGAAGAGCTGCCTTAAGGGCCGCTGGGGCAACAGCTCCTTCACGGCCATCATTGATTCTGGACTCATCTTCCGCTGAGAGCTCCTGCCCCTCCCCCATGATGCCATCCCTAACTTCCTTACACTCATCGTGTGTGTCATTGTTGAGTTCCGCTACACCCTTGTTCCTAGACCACCGGGGCTCTCTTGATGAGCACTATCTCCCATCAACCAGATTCAAAAAGACCAACAATGAGGAAGATGGCAGAATGGACCAATGACAAACCCTCGTTAATCCAACTAGAGACCTCGCTCATTCTCTTGTCTTCAAGAGACCCAACTAACTACTCACCCTACATTCCAGGACATATAATTAACCAAAAAAAGGGGAAAAGGAAAGAGCATTAACATCGATAATACTGATGGAAGAAGAGTAAAACCCATTCTTACATTTTCCATGCTTAAAACAAAGCCTATGGCAAGATGATCAGGGATAGAACAAACTGAAATCAACACAATGCCCGAGAAATATCTGTGTGCCTGTTTTTAAGAAAAACAGGGAAATGGTACATAATTGAAACAGCACAATGTTCCAAACCTAGGTACCAGAATGAAGTGTTTGCAAGTAGTACAAAGAGAACATCTCCTGTTGCTGCAAGGGAAGGAAAAAACTTCCACCAAAATAAACTGAATAATATTCAAATACCTCTCAATCAAGACCAACGGATGGTTAAAAGCACGTAGAATATGGGGGGAAATCAACAAATCAACGCCAGTCCACCAAATAGAAACCCCAAATCGTCCCAAGACACTAGCAATCAGTAAAACAAAAAATTGCAAATTGGTTAGAAAAGCAATCCCAAGAGCCGCCAAGGGTTTCAACAACAACTAAAATAAATAACTAAGCATACCAATATTTTAGAAAACTCTACATTTCTTGAAGAAATCTAGAAAGACAAGAAAATTACAAGAATCAAATGCCCTAGCATTCCCTATACAGAAAAACCACTACAATGATATCACTAACCCTAGCAATCAAGTATGTAGTACAATCAAAATTGATTTAAAAAAAAAATAGCAATATGTTACCACAAGAACCAAAAAATAGATAAACAAAAATAAAAGGCAAAGATCTACACAATCCAGGGTTTCAAATAAGCAAAAATAATAATAATAAAATAGAATAAAATCAACAAATAATGATGAACAGTTCTAATAATTTTTCTTTTCTTGAAGGGAACATCTAGCATAAAATTAAATTAATTAGAGAAACTTAGAAAGTGAAACGAAGCAAGAATCAAAGTACCTCTTCAATCGAGATGGGAAAAAAAAAACCCGAAGCTCGATCGGGAGGCCAAACAAAGCAAGAATCGCCGGAGATCTGGGAGATTTTCGGACCTCCGTTTCAAATTCAAGAAGAATCGAGAGAGGAGGACAGAAAAGATTTCTGTTTTTTCCCCAAATTTTCTTTTTTTTCAAGAGACGCTGAGATTTACTAACGTTTTCCTTTTTCTTAATAATTATTCAGGTAGGGTGGAAAGAGGTGGAACCAAAGAAACCCATCGGTCTTCAACTCTGAACTCACTGCGGGTTTGAAACAGAAGAAAAATAAGTGAGATGAGAGGAGGAGGGCAAGGGAACAGAGACTGATATTAGGGTTCTCCCGCTGACGTGGCGCAAGTGGCGGCCAAGAGGAGTCCACGCTGGCACGGGGATCTGGCCACGTGGCGGCGCATCGGGGCCCGGTGCCATCCGAGCTGGACAAAATCAAAAGCCCGCAGCTCGCGAGCCCGCTCCGCATCCCGCAGGCTCCGCGAGATCTGGTACGGGCCACGTGGCGGAGACTAACGTCGCCGTTAGTAAAGGCGGAGGAGATTCTTTCGGGGGCGCCGCTGTCGCCTGTCGAGTGTCGAGTCCGGAACCGTGGGGGCTAACGGAGATGGTTGACGGCGTTTTGGTCGTACGGACGGGTGGAGATCAATCTGGGATTAAGGCTTGATTACGGAAATAATCCCGCGGTTTGTCCGGGAAAGTTGTAATTAGACGGAATTATTGCGGACCATTAAGTTGAAAATTCTTTAATAATTCTCTAAAAATACGCAATGCAAAGTAAAATGAAAATATAATATACCTTGTGGAAAATCAGCAATTTGCCCGGGATAAAAATATAGGTTAATTTCTTCAAAAACTACAGGTTAATTTACTGATGACCCATTTTCCTTTTCTTATCAAATATTTAAAAAAATAAAAAGAATTTCTTTTAATTAAGTATGGGAGAAGGAAGAAGGTTAAAAGCTCTCTCTTTT
>JAVJIF010012824.1:0-12500 GCA_038442645.1 Agave tequilana
TGTTGATTAAGTACAAGTGAGGCACACACACACAAGCAAGCCAAGCATATAATGGATATACAATAATATGAAAGATGCAAGGCAACACAAGCAATATGATATGAATGATATGGCAATAAGAATGATGCTATGCACATATAAAGAGAGAGAGTTTAGAGACAAGCGGATCAAACGCAAACACAATGATATGTTTCGAGGTTCGAGCCCCTAGCTCTACATCCCCGCCTACACCACCGTGTAGGATTTCCAATCCACTATCTCCCACCGAGGGAACCTCTGCCGAAGAGGATTTGTTACAACTCTAGGAGTACCAAACTCCTCTCTCAAACAACCACCTCACAACCGAGGGGTAGGCCCGTAGCCAATACAACAACCAACACACCTCACACTTGAGGGATACAAACCAACAACCAACTCCACCTCACCAAGAGGGAGCAAACACCAAGCCTCAACCTCTACCTAAGAGGGAGCACCCAACAAAGAAAAGGGTTTACAATTTGGAGGCTCAACAACCTCAAACAATCTCTCTTTTTCTCTTTTTCACAAAAACAAATGATCCTAATAGATTAGGATAGAAGATAGCTCAAGTGTGGAAACTAGGTGTTTTTGGAAAAAGCAACAAAGAAAAACTACTTGGGAAATCTCTTGTAAAAGATAGAAAATGAAAATCAATACAATCTCCCAAAACCTAGTTCTCTTTGATTTTCCAAAAACCCAAAACAATAAAGATTGGAAGTTTTTTTTAGCACAAAAACTATTTTGAAAACTTGTTTAAACACTAGAGAAACACTGAAATTTTTCTTCTTGAAAACCTTGACAAAACAGCCCAAGAGATGGGGTATTTATAGCCCCCAAACAAAAACTAGCCGTTAGAGCTGAGCTGGCAGCTCTGACAGGCAGCGGTCGACCGGCCGGTCGACCGCCAACGGTCAGAAATATGACCGTTGGGCAACCACGGTCGACCGGCCCGGTCGACCGCCAACGGTCAGAAATATGACCGTTGGGCAACCACGGTCGACCGGCCCGGTCGACCCAAACAAACAGAGAGCACTGCTCTCAACCCGGTCGACCCGGACGGTCGACCGTCCTAGTGTCTCCAAACGTGCACAATCTGTGCACGTCGGTCGACCGGCCCGGTCGACCGACTTCATCCCAAGTTGACTATATCAGACGACTAGTCGACTGGTGGAAGTCTGGAACAGAAATCTTGGTCAGAAACACATCTTAAAATATTTTCTAAAAAACTTTTATCTCTTTTAAAAATACCAAAAATTGTTTTATCATTTTACTTGATAAACAAACTTGTGATAAAAATTTCAAGACATATATCAACATATTCAATTCATTTTTGAGTCTTGCAAATTTTATCAAAACCAATATTAGTATTTTTATCAAACTTGATTTTTTCAATAGGAAATCTGATTTTCCTAAAACTTATAGAAATACAAAAACATGATATTTGAACATTATTAAGCATGATGCATATGGACATAGGTCCAATATACATGCAACAAATATATCATAGTTTTTGTCTTTAATTTCAAAAATATGTTTTATACCAAAACATAAAACTACATGAATAGGTATGTCAAACTAAGTTTGTATAAGTTATATAAGCATGTATGTATATAGAGCACATCTAATATACATATAAAACATGTAAACTTGTTTTGATCAAACTATTCATGAAAACCAAATCCAAAACATAAAACGTGTGTGTTGTGCACTTGAGCATATCAACTATACTAAACTTTACAAATGGATCTAAAACACACTATCTAAACTATGGATACCTAAGTCTTCTTGATGATCTTCCATCTTCAAGTAGACTTGCTCCCAAATGTGATCCACGGAGTGCAAAGGTATGATCTTTAAGCTTTGGCACCGGAATCACCATGAAAAGCTTCTAAACTCCTTGTAGAAGCTAATCACCAACTAATATCTTGGTTAATGATCTGAAAATTAAACAACACAAGATTATTAGTAAACATAACTACATGAGTTAATCATCATCAAACTAGAGTGAAAGGCCATTGGGCCAACAATCTCCCCCTTTTTGATGATGACAAAACTCATGGAGTTATATATGCATGGATTAAAGATAAGCTTCAAGGAAGCTCCCCCTTAACTCATGCATATGAATAAACAAGCAAATACATATACAATGAAGGCTCATAAACAAACATGAAACACATTTATTTATTGTTTATTGTTATGCATGAACATAATGCTTTTGATAACCAATAAACATCAAACTGAAAACGATGCTCTTGATACCAATTTAAATGACAAACTAAGAAACAAAAAATGCATATAAAACATGTGCATATTAACTCAAATTCTTCTCCCCCTTTTTGTCAATCATCAACAAAGGGGTAAAAACCAAAACAATGAATAAAATGAGGGGTAAAAAGCTTTCTTTCTTCCCTTTTTTTTGTCATTCAAAACAATAAAACAATGTTCTCCCCCTTTTGTCTAAAACAAAAACAAGGTCAATAAGGGGTATGATCAAACAACTATAAACATGATATGCCTCTAGATACCAATTAAAAAAAAAATTAAAACAACATCTTGATACCAATTGAAATAATTGTACATTTTAAACATATGAACAATTTTGATTGTGATATCATATGTTTAAAAATAAACATTATTCTTTAAGGCATAAAGATACCAATTGAAATTATTATCAATTAAAAATTTTATTTTCTATCATAAAGCAAGGGAGTGGAAATACAAATAGCAATTGAGACCAATTGAAATATGAAAATCGAATTTTCTCCCCCTTTATGAAATACCAAAAGAAACATTGCGTAGGCTTGAAATAAGATACCAATTGAAAAATAGATCAATTGAGATAAAGTTAAAACTCAAGCTCTAGCATAAACAAGATTTGTGAAAATTTATATCTTAAGCACAAATAAACATGAATATGTGTATGAAATAAAATGTGTATCAATCACAATAGATGATACCAATTGAAGAACATACATACACAATAAACAATTATGAGTTATACAAAAAGGATCAAATTGATACCAATTGAAAGAGTTCAATGATACCAATTGAATCAACAATAATGATCAAGTGTATATCTCATAACATCTACCACCCAATCATGGTACAAGTTTAAATGATTTTCAATGTAAAGCATACATGAACATGATCTCCCATCCAACCTCCCTTGGATGGTAGGGGTTTTCAAAAATAGATTGAAAATATGGCTTGTTTGAAAATCTCTACCAAAATGAAGAATACGAACTAGTTAAATGAAAAACTTGTTAACTAGTACGAAATCCTTCAAGTAAGGAATAAATAAAATAGTTTTTCATGAAATAAGAAATCCACATAATAATCAATACTCTAATCCAATTAAGCACAAATATGTCTCATGAAAACTCAACATGAGTAAATAATATAAAATGTGAGTGTACACATAAAATGTGAAGATCATAATCATGAAAACATGTTCAATTAAGCTCAATTATTCCTCAAAACATGAAAATCATCAAAACTGTTTAATCTTCAATGGCATATGTATGTCATGTACAAATTAAAGTATACATACATATCCAAAACATAAAGAGTCCACAAATTATATATGCATGAAGGCACGTGGCTCAAAAGGATAAACATGTATATCTAATAGTTTGGACAAGATAGACATATACATGAAGTTAAAATAAAACACATGAAAACATGAATAACTAAGTTTTCATTAAAACAAATTTCATTTCAAGGTATATGTATGAAATGTCAAACATGAAGTATACATACATATCCCTAAACACAATTGAGTCCATATATAGATTTGCATGAAAGGCAAATGATTCAAGGGGTATACATGTATATCTTAAAGTTTGGCAATACAAACATATACATGAAGTGAAACACACAATCATAAAACGAATTCAAAAATGTGAATACAGGTTTAAAATGTGTGAATCATCAAAACTAGATTATACTAGCACATCTAATGGGTTCAAATAAGCATTCAAGCCCAAATATATAGATTTATTGTAGCCCACTCTATGTACAAGTATATAACTAGTCTTAACGAAAACTAACACTTAAACATATATTCAATACATGAAGCATAAAAACAAATATAAAAATCATCATGATAAAACTAAAACATGATTACTATGTAAATTCACATGTATTAGATTCATGATGTACATTATAGCTTAAACAAAAGTGAGAACACTAAGTATGGGTTCATATAAGCATGTGTGTCTCAAATACTATACATGTATGTCAAGGATCTAATAAACATGGTATTTACATACTAATCCATAGACAATGAAACATGCTATAAAATATCAAAACATGCTAATAATGATAAGAATGAAAAGCATGTAATAAATGGGAGTTTAGGAATTGTTACCAAAACCTAGAAGGCAACTTTCCTTGTCTCCAAAACATGGTGGACCTCTCCACCAAACACTTCCCTTGAAAGTGATGCATCCAATTGATTCACATGAAGTCCGGAACGCATCCACTCCAAGGTGTCATCACTCTCACGTCATGTGAGAGCTCACACCTACATCAAATAAAGGAGGAGTGGTCTTTGGTACCCATACTCTTTTGGGTCCATGGGGGTTAGTCCCTTCTCTAACCCAAACAAACTTCTTTGCTAAATTGTTAACATGTAATCTATCATAGCAAAATTTAGCAAGGTGGCCCTTACGTCCACAATGTGTACAAGTGTACACATGAGCATACATGTGTTGATGGTGTCCGTGGGAAGCATGTGTATGCCGTGAGGGGTGTGCATGCATAGAAGATGGAACTTGTTTCTTCCGAACCAAGGATTCCAACCGTGAGTGGTTCATGACACATTGGCTCATAGTGGAGCCCAAACAATCTACTCTCTTCTTTAACAAACAAATATCATCATTGATCCTAGAAGAAGAGGTACATGCATTAGGTAGACTAGATGAAGAAGCTACACTAGCATGGCAAACAGGTGTATCAATTTTGTTTTGCAAAATAATATTTTTCTTTAAACATACATCTAAATCATTTGAAATAGAAATTATTTTATTTTTCAAGGTAACATTCTCCTTTAAAACAAAATCTACTTTTGAAGACAAGTTCTCATTTTTCTTCAAAAGTGTTTCACAATCATTTTTAGATTTTAAAATTTTATTTTCTTTCAATGCAATTTCTAATTGAGATCTCAATGCCTCCCTTTCATTAGAGACCTCAACCTTCTCTTGCAAAACACAATCAAGTCTAGAATTCAAACATTTATTTTCATTTTCAAGACCTAGACTTGCCTTTTTCAAAATCTTATATTTTTCAATCAATTTTTCACATACTATAGAAAGTTCTTCATTCAAAGCATGGGGATCAATAATCTCATCACATGAAGAACTAGCATCATTATCACTATCTAAGTGGGGTTCCGAAAGTACCTCAAGGGAGTCATTCCCTTGGACCATTAAGCATTGTGAATCGGATTCTCCACTAGATTCCTCCTCTTGTTGAATTGGCACTTGAAGCTCGGAGGTGGTGGTTGTTGTCAATTTGTTCCACACTGCAAAGGTGGAATCAATGTTAGAAACACACATAAGATAATCTTTAGGTAATGTGCTTCTAATAGCCTCCAGGGCTTGTGCATTAGCCCCTATATGATTGCGATCTCCAAGATAGCATTTCTTGGTGGCCGCAAGAAAGACATGCAAACCTAGGGTCTTTAGGTACATGGACATCCTATACTTCCAAACAACAATGTTGGAAGGGTCAAAGCTAGGTGGGGTCATGAAGTCCATGGCAAACTATATGAGTGTGTAAATACGCAAATGCAAACAATAGATTAGCAAGCAAATGGATCTCACTCTTAGGATGTTAAGCCTAATATCAGGAGCACTAGATCTGATACCAATTGAAAAACACCTAGAGGGGGGGTGAATAGGTGTAAGTGCTAATCTAGTGAACTAAACGCAAACTAGGTGCGCTAAATGCGGAAGCTAATGCAAATTTTGCAATCACACTTAATACAATCAACAAGTGTAGCCGAATTCCCCGTGAAGGGCTCTGGACTAACTCCTCTTGATTCCCCTTGAATGGGTTGAGGTGCTATGTGAAGCTCTTGTTGATTAAGTACAAGTGAGGCACACACACAAGCAAGCCAAGCATATAATGGATATACAACAATATGAAAGATGCAAGGCAACACAAGCAATATGATATGAATGATATGGCAATAAGAATGATGCTATGCACAATATAAAGAGAGAGAGTTTAGAGACAAGCGGATCAAACGCAAACACAATGATATGTTTCGAGGTTCGAGCCCCTAGCTCTACATCCCCGCCTACACCACCGTGTAGGATTTCCAATCCACTATCTCCCACCGAGGGAACCTCTACCGAAGAGGATTTGTTACAACTCTAGGAGTACCAAACTCCTCTCTCAAACAACCACCTCACAACCGAGGGGTAGGTCCGTAGCCAATACAACAACCAACACACCTCACACTTGAGGGATACAAACCAACAACCAACTCCACCTCACCAAGAGGGAGCAAACACCAAGCCTCAACCTCTACCTAAGAGGGAGCACCCAACAAAGAAAAGGGTTTACAATTTGGAGGCTCAACAACCTCAAACAATCTCTCTTTTTCTCTTTTCCACAAAAACAAATGATCCTAATAGATTAGGATAGAAGATAGCTCAAGTGTGAAAACTAGGTGTTTGGAAACAAGCAACAAAGAAAAACTACTTGGAAAATCTCTTGTAAAAGATAGAAAATGAAAATCAATACAATCTCCCCAAACCTAGTTCTCTTTGATTTTCCAAAAACCCAAAACAATAAAGATTGGAAGTTTTTTTTAGCACAAAAACTATTTTGAAAACTTGTTTAAACACTAAAGAAACACTGAAATTTTTCTTCTTGAAAATCTTGACAAAACAGCCCAAGAGATGGGGTATTTATAGCCCCCAAACAAAACTAGCCGTTAGAGCTGAGCTGGCAGCTCTGACAGGCAGCGGTCGACCGGGCCCGGTCGACCGCCAACGGTCAGAAATATGACCGTTGGGCAACCACGGTCGACCGGCCCGGTCGACCCAAACAAACAGAGAGCACTGCTCTCAACCCGGTCGACCCGGACGGTCGACCGTCCCAGTGTCTCCAAACGTGCACAATCTGTGCACGTCGGTCGACCGGCCCAGTCGACCGACTTCATCCCAAGTCGACTATATCAAACGACTAGTCGACTGGTGGAAGTCTGGAATAAAAATCTGGGTCAGAAACACATGTTAAAATATTTTCTAAAAATCTTTTATCTCTTTAAAAATACCATAAAATTGTTTTATCATTTTACTTTGATAAACAAACTTGTGATAAAAATTTCAAGACATATATTAACATATTCAATTCATTTTTGAGTCTTGCAAATTTTATCAAAACCAATACTAGTATTTTTATCAAACTTGATTTTTTCAATAGGAAATCTGATTTTCCTAAAACTTATAGAAATACAAAAACATGATATTTGAACATTATTAAGCATGATGCATATGGACATAGGTCCAATATACATGCAACAAATATATCATAGTTTTTGTCTTTAATTTCAAAAATATGTTTTATACCAAAACATAAAACTACTTGAATAGGTATGTCAAACTAAGTTTGTATAAGTTATATAAGCATGTATGTATATAGAGCACATCTAATATACATATAAAACATGTAAACTTGTTTTGATCAAACTATTCATGAAAATCAAATCTAAAACATAAAACGTGTGTGTTGTGCACTTGAGCATATCAACTATACTAAACTTTACAAATGGATCTAAAACACACTATCTAAATTATGAATACCTAAGTCTTCTTGATGATCTTCCATCTTCAAGTAGACTTGCTCCCAAATGTGATCCACGGAGTGCAAAGGTATGATCTTTAAGCTTTGGCACCGGAATCACCATGAAAAGCTTATAAACTCCTTGTAGAAGCTAATCACCAACTAATATCTTGGTTAATGATCTGAAACTTAAACAACACAAGATTATTAGTAAACATAACTACATGAGTTAATCATCATCAAAACTAGAGTGGAAGGCCATTGGGCCAACAGTATGCAGGAGAGTTAACTTAATGTCTCTCATCATCATAAATTTATATCGTTTATACATTTATTATATTTATTTATCCCTTTGTTGATGAATTAATAAAAAAGAGGAGAGAATTTGTAGAGTTTATGTTTGCATGTTGTTGTTGTTTGTGCTTATGCATAAATGTATTGTTTATATGATCTTTATTGAATATCATATTGCTTATTTGCTATGCATGAGTCAAAGGAGAGCTTTACGAACCTTTTTCATTAATCCATGCATATATAACTCCATAAGTTTTGTCATCATCAAAAAAGGGGAGATTGTTGGCCCAAAAGCCTATCACTCCAGTTTTGATGATGATTAACTCATATAGTTATAATACTAATGATCTTGTGTTAATTAAGTTTTAAATATTCAATCAAGATCTTAGTTGATTATTTGCTTCTTCAAAAGACTCAAAGTCAAGTTTTGAAGTTAACTCAAGTTGATTCAAGAGCTCAAGTACAAAAGAACACATCTAGCACTCAAGGATGGAGTTAAGCTTAAGGAGTCAAGCTCAAGGAATCAAACTATTGGATGCATTGAAGCACCACTAGAATAAAAAGAAAAAAGTTTACACTTTGTAAGATTTAGTTTTGTTAAAATCAAGTTTAGAGATTTGGATAGCTCATGAGATTTACACACATAAAAATTGATTTCAACAATTATTGTAAAAGATCAAAAGAGTTTTTAATCTTGAATTCCATTCGTATAGAAATTCATTTTTGAGAAAAACGATTTACAAAAAGATTTATTTCAAAAGACTTTGTTATTGTAAAATGAGATTTCAAGAGGTTATATGTTTTGTTGATTGTTGATCACATGATCCTTATTAAAAGAATTTATATAAACTTATTTTGGTACGTTTTAACAAAGTATAGTTAAAAGAATTTTCAAAATGGCTTTTATAGACAAGATGATTTGCAAATAGGTTGCCTCGGTCGACCATCTACAGAGCTTGTTATTTTTGCTCTGCCTTCAAGTCGTGCATGTCGGTCGACCGATCGGTTGACTATAGTATTTGTAGTGCTCTTTGTTTGTGGACATCGTAGAACTGACTGGTCAACCGATTGAGATGCAGATCTCTTTATTGAAGCTCGATCGACCGAACGGTTGATTGAAGTCCGCAACGGTTATTTTTCTAGCCGTTGGCGATCAACCGACAGAAGGATTAACCCTGTTTTTTTGCCTCAAATGGCTACATTTTGATTTAATTTTTTTGAGGTTAATATAACAACTATTTGTATTTCTATCAGTTGTTTTGATCCTCTATATACAGTGGGACTATAGAAAAACGCTAAGAACAATTTTTAGTAATCAAGATCATATTTTCTCATGTTTTACGAAGGACTTTCAATAAATTTCACAATTGAACCAAAATTCCCATTCCTTGATTTTGCTTGTGCTTTCTCTCAAATATCTTCAAGCTTTTCTCACCCACACAATCTCATAGCTCCATCTCCTGACACTTGATTATAGGATTATGTTTGTGAGCATTTATGATGTAGAATAGATAACATTTTCTTTGTATTGAGAAGTTGTAGAGGTTGAGACCTCGAGTGAGCTTGCGGGCTTGGATTGTAGGTGTTGCGGCACCGAGTGAGGGACTTGCGGGTCCAAAAGTTCTTTAGGGAACTTGTAACGTTGGTGCTCTTACGGGATCAAGCTATAGTGAAAATCATTCATTGCAGTGAAGGCGGAGACGTAGAGCAACTGGCTTGAACCTCAAAACATATCTCTGTATTTGCGAGTACCTTCCTTCCATCTCTCAACTCTACTCGGTTGTTTGCATATCTTGCATGCTATTATTGTGTTTACCATTGCATGCTTGATATCTATTGTGCATAATGTACTTGTGTGGGTTTGTTCAATTACTATTATTTGAGTAGACTTTTTAGCTAGCTTAGTTTTTAATTTTGTATTTTTTTAGCTATCACCTATATACCCCCTCTAGGTGATTTCAAATCCATGCATATGTATAAATACGAATATGATAAGCAAAATAAGGATCGCTCTATGATGGTTAAACCAAGTATCAAGAGCATCAAGCTTACCAATTGAAATCACCAAGATGGGGGTTGAATAGGTGATGTGCTAATCAAATCTAGAATTTAAAAACTTAGACTAACAAAAACTTGACACACAAATGATAACCAAGAAGTGAATCCAAATTCTCGGTGAAAAGCTTTAGAACTTCTACTCAAGATTTCTCTATAATAGAGTTAAGGTGTTTAATTGTCTTCTTGATTCAAACAAGTGTAAGCATACAAATATATATCAAGCATATAAAATTAAGCAATAATGCACAAGCTAGATATCAACACAAGAGAATAAGTAGAGTTGAGTTGAGAGAGAGGAGCAATCACAAATACGAAAGATTGTTTCGAGGTTTGAGTCACTTGCTCTACGTTCCCGCCTTCACCGCAATGAAGGATTTTCACATCTCTATTAAGAATCTCCACAAAGGATTTAACATTGGATCTACATAAGATCTGGAGTCTCAACTCTAATCATTAATCCTCTACTCTAGAGGAGGACACAAAGCCAACAATGATCCAATCCTTTAACCAAGAGGAGAGTACAAAGTAAATGAAGATTACAACACTTGGTGATCACAAATATCACATGCTCTTACCAACAAAGTTGCTATAGAATAGATATAGAGATGAAGGTTCAAGCTTGTGTGAGAGAACATGGATTTTGGAAGTAAAGCTCTTTTTAAAACACTTGGAAAAATTTCTCTGAAGATATAAGAATTTGTAGCACAAAACTTGATTTTTCCCAAAAAACTTGTTTTCTTGATTTTCCAAACTTTTCAAAACTTTACACATGAAAATATTAGATGAAAACTCTCTTATATGGGTCATTATAGGAGATAGGATGAGAACAATAGAAACTAATCCCAGTAATTAAAATAGTCATTAAACCAAAATAAAGAAAGATATAATCGTTTGAGAATAAAATAAAATCACTAAAAACAAAAATCTAGCTGTTAAGCAAGTTTGGCAATTTCGCCAAAGGTTGCTCGACCGGGCGGTCGACCACCAATGACTATAAAATAACCGTTGGGGCCAGCGATCGATCGGCCAGTCGACCGAAACCAAGAACAGAGAGCAGGTTTGTTTAGCGATCGACCGCCCAATCAACTGAGCCCCTGTACTTGGGGTTCGAGCACGTTGGTGCACATCGGTCAACTTGCGGTCGACTGGCAAAGCATATCAACTCTGCGGTCAACTGGCAACAACCCAAAAATTTTTTCTTCTTATTTTTAAATTCTTTTTTAAATTCTAATAAATCTCTATAAAATCTACAAAAATAAGTTCATATAAATACACTGTTGGAACTTGATTTTTGATAATACATTTGTGAAGTCATTTCATTGGAGCCCTATCTCACAAGTTTATACAAGAGTCCTACATGCTCATGACATCCCAAGGATAATGGTTATGAATGTGTATTGTAATATTTATTAGAATGTTAAAAGCCTTGAAATACACACACATATCATAAGCCTATTAGTCGACTTATTACCAAGCATAGTCGACTTATACTACCTATAGTCGACTTACTCCTAATTATAGTCGACTTAGTTTTGCTTCAAGATACATACCAACTCTCTGTTCTGTTCTGCATAGCATGATTAGTCGACTTATACCTTTTCCTAGTTGACTAATATTAGTTGTAGTTGACTTATATATAATGCTGGTCGACTAAGTTCGGTTTCCAGAAAACATGTTAATTGTATCAGACCTTCCCTAGTCGACTTGCCCTCTTTATAAGTCGACTACTGTAGGCAAAACTTGTTACCCTAGTCGACTAATGGCAGTGTCTGACTGTTAGTCAATTTCTGATGCTTTATCCAACTTTTCAAAATTCAAATTCAAGTTAATAACTTCCCTAACTGACTATAGATTTCACCTATAAATAGGGATGTTATCCTAGGCTAAAAACACTAATTCATATCACTAGTTTTCTGCCCAAAAATTTTGCTCAAAATTCTATTTTTTAGAAAACTCTACTTTCTATTCTTCACTCAAATTCCAATCCTTTAGTGAAGATATCTGAGAGTCCACCTATAAGAGTCCTTGTTCACGATCACATACAGATTCAAGACTTATAGGATTGATTGTAATCACTCAAAGAGAAAGTGTTGTACAAGAGCGTCTTCAGGTTGAAGAGAAGTTGTACAAGGTGTTGTTGTCTTCTTGGTTATAAGAAGAAATTGTATACATTTGGCAAAGGAGATTTGTCAAGCAGTATATAAGGTGTTGATTTTGGGTGTATAAAATCAAAGGTTAAAGAAAAATCTCAAGCGGGTGGCATAAGGACTGGATGTTGATCAAGAGGACCGAATCAAGATAAATCACTTGTGTTTGCATTTGATTTACTTTAT